>JAHZMX010004477.1:0-10281 GCA_027743895.1 Seira musarum
ATTAGTAAAATAAACCCACCTGATATGATCATATCGCCTCTATCGTTAGTCCAGTAATTGATGGATTTGGGGTGAGCCTCAGTGTGACACTCAAGAGTAACCTCTTGACCCAAGTACGCCCCTTCTAGTTGGTGAGGGATCGTCATCATCGGCGGGAACTGGACTTTCATCTCGATTCGTTTGCTTATGCTCGGAGGTATTCCTGTTTCAAAATACTCGAATTACCTTCAAGAAAAGCAGAACTGAATTGTAAAAGTCAGAGACGAGGGGCTAACGCTGACTGCAACAGAAACAGAAAACCAAGTTAACAACAGATCTTTTTCTGCAAAGTCATTTCTTACGGAGTGTTAAAATGTAATGCAAGGAAGAAGAAATATTTACATTCTGATAACTCAGTTTTGTCGTTTCCTCATTGTCAGGTATGCTTCCTCAATCAAACAACAAATATTATAATTGCTATTGACTTTTGCTTATTCCAATTGTTTGCTCGTCGAAATATCTATGCGTCATCTAAACTCCAAAAATGCCGAAAAAGCCGATCTTGTCTATGAATTCATTGCACAAAGCGAAAAGAACGTTGAATAAACGTTAGAATTTGCTGTTTTTGAATTACTATCAGATGCACATGTGATATCCAAAAACAAATAAACGCAGTGTTATTTCTTAAACCCGCTCATTTATTTTGTCAGCTCCAAAAATAAGTGGAAGTTTTAATGATAGTGAAGACGAAGGGGAAAAAATTGAGCTCTATTCGAACACATCACAGTGACTTTAGAGTCGGATTTGGGATTGAGAGATGAAGTTTAAATCAATCGGTCGGAAAGATCAACTTTTTACAAAATGGTTGATGTTATGAGGAGACCTTTGAAAACGCAGCTGATTAACATGAACTTGTTGTGTTTGATGGTAATGTGAATCAAACAAATGACAAATTTTTAGAAGACAAAATAATATGGACGAAATAGTTGATCAACCACACATTCTCTCACAAGAAAACATACCCAAGTGCAGTAAAAAAAAACGTCACGCATTGCTAATTGGAATACTTGCATGTTCTCATAACGTATAACCAAACAACCATGATAAGGTAATTGTAGGGGAATAATATTTACTTTTCAATTAATTAATTTGTGATCCTTGCCGTTTATCTGCCAAAACACTATAATGCTGTGCTGTCGTAAAATACAAGATAGGAATGGAAATGCCAAATGTCAATCACTCAATGAAGAAACTAATTGTAACCTGCTGGTCTTGGTACGAAATTTAATATAACCCAATTAAAACTATCAACTTCAACACATTTTGGGAATTATTAAACCTAAAAAATTCAAGTGCGCGGATATTCAAATATTTTTTTAAAGTCTGTCATATTAGTAAAATAAAACTGACGCGACATTGATGCTTCCAAGGTAACAATAAATAGAAAATTTCGTAAATCACGAAAAAGCAACAGAGAAATGAGCAACATCTTCCAGAAATTCCTCGTTACGCTTACGTTGACCGTAGACCTATCAAAATTTCAATTGTGAATTGCTTCATTTTCTTATTGTTTTCTGACCTGACTGGACTGGACTGAAACTCTCGACTTTTACTTACGAACTTGTTAGTACATACTGCATTGGCATTTGTTTCCACTTGAGCACATTCCAACACCATGATCTGAACGCTCTACGTCCACCGATATACATCTCACGCAGGTCTGCGTTTGTGGTCTTATGGGTTATTAGATTTATTTTCTTTTCGTTTCTAACTAGAAGATGAATCCAAAAAGCGAATCGAGTATGAGACATTCAGGTACAAAGTAGGAAGAAAAATAGAGAATTTGTGGATTATGCAACCTCATTTCCCCTATTGCATTTCATACACTTTCTCTCCTTTTCCCAACATTCTTCCGGTTTTTAGGGACACAAATGAAGTTAAAAAGATTCTCTCCAAACCTCGCTTACCAATGCAAGACAAGACAATAGACTAAATTGAATTCTACTCATTTACTTTCTCGTAATGAAAAATATTCGAATTGGCTCATTATTGTGTGTAAGTGAAGAAATAAATAAAAACTGCTGCCAATTTTTTGCACCTACTGCCCCGAGACTTTGGCAGTAAAAGCAAGGGCAGTAATTTCCACAAAAAAAAGGAGTAGACAACGTGACACCCGATTAAATAATTTGATGGCATTTCGCTGTTTTTGCCCAGGCTTATTGTTAGAGCATGTTTTGAGTAACTTTCACGTCTAGGGATAAGTAGAACTAGTTTCCCACGTGTTACTATTTTTTCATCTTGTAATTTTGCATTTCCACATGTAAACGGAATTGTGCCGCACATTTCATCCCTTCTAATTTATTCACGGAAGTCGATGTCAAAGTACAGTGGAGATCATGAGAATGTTGTTAGCCAAGTAAGACGTCAGCTGTGTCCGGTTCTACTGTTTCAAAATGAGGTTTAGGCACATTAGAAAAAAAATGTTGAAACAGTAATTTCCAGACTTTAGTAATTTTTCACACTGGAAAAATCTACATTTGTAGTTTATTCAGAATATATATAGAACATATAGAAACCCTCTCTCCGTTTCGTCTGGATTAGAAGGCTTTCATGTTCTTTGGCGGGGTTAATCAGCACATTAGTGCAGCTTGTAGCAGAAGCAGATATGTTTCAAGTTCTCTTGTTTAATGCTCCACGCATTTTGTTTTTTAGAGCATCCCGTGTTTCTCAACTTGTTTCAAAACTCCAAACAGGATTGTTTCAGGGAAGGTATTAACTCACATGAAATATGTGCATTATGACGGGGATCTACATGAAGTATTGTTTTGCTTTTCAAATGGAGGTACAAATTGTGTGTTTCGAAAACAGACACTTCACGTTGTAAGTTTACTTCATAAAAGTAAATCCCTTCAAATAACTTACAATTGTTCTAAAGCCAAGGGGATTTTCACGCAGATGGTCACCTTTCTCTTTTGATTTGTTTTCAACATTTCTGATAAACTCTTGAGTCAGGGAAGGTCATATATTAAATGTTTATAATTTGTAGTGATTGTAGATCTTTTGATCTTTGGAGGTCAATATATGATATGCATACTGCACAGAATTTATACTACGTATAAGATTTGGAACGTGAGGATGAATTGTTTAGGCCAGTAATCCGTATAATGTAGATACATAAATATTAGGATGTTTAAAATGATAGGATGATTTAAAGGCTAAAACGCCCAAATTACTTAATTTCCAAAATATTAGGAAAGAGGTTATGTCCTATCAGAGTGTATAAGTATGACCGAATTACTCTCGGCATACTGAAGTGAAATTATTTCTTCATGTGTTTCTCCATTTTTATTTCCTGAAACGAACTCCATTAGCGGATTCATGTTTAATTATAAGTCGAGTTCGCTTTTACCGGAGTCTTTTGTTTTTATAAATTCCAGATTCCTTTTCTTTATTATGACGTTTCTTAAGATTTCTGATCATTCCTTATTTCCATTAGTACATCGCTTAGTAGTTCAAAATTTAATCGCACCCTCGTTTCTAGTGAAGTTTATTCTTAACTTTTTTTGTCTGACTCTTGTTCTTACTTTGTCCCGATTTTTGCATATAATTCCTGTAAGGTAGTACAACTACATGAGAAAGTAAATAGTACTGATAACACGAGATTGAAGATGATTTTTGTTATGTACGAAAAGTGAATTATTCGAGAATTGGTCCCAGTTCTTTAAGTATGTACAAAACTTTCATGAAAACTAAGAAATCTTGTTAGGCTTGTTTGGGCTGTCAACACAATAAAGTTTTAGTTCCTCAAGAATTTCAGAGGAATGTGAATGTCTTAAGCCTGTAATAAATGTACAAATTCTAGAGCTCAAAACATTCCACCGGAAATATTTGCTCACAGCTACGCAAAGGCAAAAAGAACACGAACATTGATTTTGGGAGGTTTTTCTATTTCAACCACCCACATCAACCCTCGTTGCATTCTTTCGATTTTTTTTTTGTTACAGCGTAAGTCACACAGCTTCAGTCCTTTACACAAATCAATTCAAATTAGTTTTGTTTGGGAAGCGAAGTGGGGATGAAATTAATTGGAGCTGTGTGCGCCCTTCCAAATAAATACAGTGGTTATTATGCACCGAAATTCCATGGACAAAAAAGGAAAAGTGGACGAAATCGCCTCTTGGGGCAATGTGAGAAAATTTAAGGCAATAAGTGAAAGAAGGGAACCAAAACTGTCCGTGCGTATTTATTAGGGACTAACGGCATAACGGCAATATTCTTTGGAATAAATTTGGTACGTTTCACTTTCTCGAAAAATGAAAACCGTTAAAACACCAGCCAAAGTAAAAGAAAATCAGAAAAATCTGGAAACTTTCCATCATTTGAGTATTCATTTTACCGTTTTTTTTCTGTCGATGTGCAACACAATGAAGCAAAAACATAGACTGAAAATGCAATTTTGGCTCTGTTGCAAAAATTGCAATTTAGAATGATCGTAACTTTCCAAAAACAGTTGAGTTTTTTCTTAATATTAAGGAAATTATAAATCAGATCAACCTGTCTTTCGACTTCCTTCATCTGTTCCAGCGCAATGTTACATAATATTTACCGTCAACTATCGCAAACAAGTATACTTTCGCTGCTATTGAATATTCGCAAAAAAATAATTCTGTACCATTGGAACCAAAAGTTATTGTTTTATATAAGGTTTGACGGCCGACGCTTAAAAATTGTTGGGAAGGAATACTATTTATTTGTACAGGTCCTCTTTTGTCGTTTTGATGAGGTTCAACGATGTAAGATAAATTCTTGGGAGAAAATCAAGCAGAGTTAGAAACAAAAATCTTACCCATTATAATTTATAATTGATTTCTTCGTTTGACTCCTTTCTCCACTATACGGCTCTGGGTGTCCTTTCAAAATAAATTATTGGCATTGTAGTAAATTGAAATAAGTAGCATCAATCTGAAATTCTACAAAATTTCCTCACCTTTCGCCTTGCATATAAGCGTCACATTCGAGCCCTCCTTTACAACCAACTCGGTACTCGTCTCCAGATCAATTATTTCAGGAGGAACTGTAATCAAAATGAAATGTATACAATACTTTGGTCCCGTTACTTCGTGAAATAAAACTGTCACATTTTGGATTCTGCCTTACTTACAACTTCCAGATAACCCATTAAACTCCTCATTGGGTCAGTATTGATCAGACAAAACAAAACCATTTTGTGTTCCAAAAAATATTCTTTGAATTCAGAAAACAATTTAATTGAAAGATCTGGAAAGGATTTACACACCTGACACATGTACCAACCGCGATCAGTTTCTTGTGCTCCTTTAATCTGAAATTTAAACAATATTTAATGTTATTTTCATCGAATCTTCGTAAAAAAAATTCAGGATAACAAGTGAATCGAAAAGGATTTTATTTGTCTCAAAGTCATGCTTAGAAAGATTCGCGGCATTTTGCGATCCCAGAATCTTTAACATGGACGGAATAGGGAGTAAGTAAAAAATGAAAATAGTTAATTTCTCAAGATCTTTAATACATTTCTGCAATTTTTTTTATAAAAGTTTTAGAAAATAACTTACAATATATGTCCTGCAATTTTGAGAAAATTCGGTGCTGAAATGAAGGAGAAGAGTTCAAAAAAGTGAATTTCCAATAAGGCTACATGTTAAATAAAATTAACTCTCCTCCTGTCAGGCACATCCGATTTTTGTGAAATTTTCACTAAAAAAACTGGCGGTATTTATCTAGACATTTTATTAAAAATTTATTAATTTCTCATCCCATTATTCCAAAGTTCGTACTTCAAAACAGCATATAATGTGAGAGCAAAATCGATTCATGGTAGTTATCAGGCGGCGATGGTAGGAAATCAAGTGCAAATTTTTTCCCTCAAGGGCACATAAAATTCTACTAGGTTCAAATGTAACAATAAGTACCAGAACGCGTTCTGGTACTTATTGTTGGCACACAGTCTCATTGATTTTACGGCAGAATACACCATTGGAAATACATGTAGTTAAGCATGGCCTTAAATAGCAAAGTCGTATCTAGTTTCGGATGATTTAGGTGGATAACGTCACGTGAAACAAAAACTTTGTTTGATAATCTTATTTCGCTGAACTTGATTTTATAAAAATTACGTTGAAGTTGTAAAATTTATCTAGTATATGCCCTTGTGCGCGAAACTATTTTAAAGAAAATTATCCCAAGTGCCGAATAATTGAATGTGATGTACTGCCTACTAGGCTACTATAAAGGTTACTAATCCGTCTTTTTACCCTTATTGGTCTTCGTCCTGCGTGTAGCGATTTCGCAATTAGTCATCATGTACATGCTTAATTTTTCATGTTTTTGAAAACGGATACCTATCCGTAAATTCGCAGACCAGATGGAATTTACGTTAGCAAAGGTAGTAATGAAATTGGGTGACGCGTAATGTGTAGTTGTGGGAGAGAACAAAATTTATGGAGAAGTAGGACAAGTCTACATAGAAATACAACTCATGTGAATTTTCGTTTTGTTAATTTTTGCTCACAATCAACCAGCAATGCAAAATACACACGCGTTTTTTTTACAAAATGTAGCACCAGAAAATGTTTAACTGTTGAAAATGAGAAAGTGGAAGGACCTGGCGCCCTTCCTTTGTTGTCCCTTTTCAAGTCAACTACTAATTTAAATTTACTCGAACTTGAAAAGGCGATAAACTACAAAATAAAAAACCAAACAGCCAACGAAAAAAATTAAAAGAACCTTCAATCAGGATAGGGGGGAAATTCAAGTTCAGATTTAAAAAAAAAAAAAAAAAAAAAAACTTTTAAATGAATGGATAAAGTACTTGAATAAAAAAATATTGGCACCTGTACAGAAGAACGAAATGGGTTTACTTATTTATGCTTTCTCTTTTTTTCTCTAGGTGGGTAGGGCTGTTGCGAAAATATGTATATATCATTTTTAATTTTCGTTGAGTACCATAAACTCTTTGTCCCGAATTCGATTCCACCCCAACTTTCTCCACGATTCCAGGAAGAAAAAAGAATTGAAATACCAGAAAACCCTGAGCATTTCTGATGACGTTAAAAAGTGACGAAAGCCGAAAGGGAAAAAGGAAAGTTGAGAAAGTAAATACAGTTGAAGAAAATATCTTTAATATATTTCAACTACAAGCAGGGTTGATCTTGTTACGCAACCCATTTAAGCCAAATAAAAAGAAAAAAAAGGAAGTGGCTTGCTTCTATTTATTAAAATTAAAAAAATTATTTATTATTTAAATTTTTATTTTCTAAATGTACAACCAAGGTATACAATGCTTTTTCAATTTTTGACTGTGATATATGAATAATCTATGTAAATGTCTCAATATTCAGGTTTAAATGCTTTGTACTGAAGGAACCTTTGATGACAATAAACTCGGTTCATTCATTCTAGGTAAACATTATCGAAGAAAGGGGAAAAGTCTTCACAGTTTTTTCTTTTTATCCCCAGCATCACTGCAAAGAAAAAAAGTCAACAGAAAATCGAGGATATAAACAAAGAGAGTCTTTATCCTCGGATTTTTGCCAACGTCCTTCTGTCGCTTTTCATTCATTACTTTTACTGCATGTTTCCTTTCAAGTTGTACTTTTAGCTTTAAGCGATAATGTTTTTCTATTTATTTTGTCGCAGTAATAGCTCAACGTCTTCCTTAAAAAGCATTGTTTCAACTGAGCTTATAAACCAAAACCATACTATGTTTTTTAAGTTTTTTAATGAATTCAACTGCGTAATTTGGTCCAAACAGAGAACTAAACTTTTTTGAATTGTTGTTTACTCCAAATCAGAAATTAGACAGAATCTTGCTTTAGACGAAATTATTGACAAAACTTTAGTTTTCTTCATAGAATCATGTGTTTTCTTTCTTCTTCTTTATATATTTTTTGTTGATTTAAATTGGTTAATCTATTTGCTCTTCGTATTTGAAATTATTTTTTTCCATTCAACAGTGAAAATAAAGAGAATATCTGCGAAGCATGGAGAGATTTTCTTCATTAATGGCTGCATTTTTGGCAATATTGGTGCAATACGTTTTTGCTTATCTTTGATTGCGATTCTGTTGCGTAATTCCCGAGTGTTTTTCAAGACTTAATTATTGTTTATAAATATGTTGGTTAATTAATAGTAGTTGTAGTAAACTTTTACGGATTATTTGTTTTTATAGTTGTCAAGAATAATTCAGAGGCCTTTTCTGAACAAGTATGCCAAAACCCAAAATGGAACGAATTATCGGAATCATACTCACCCGGCAGATGGTAACTAATTTGGTTGAGTATGTGCTGTTTTGTTAGGAATAGAGAGTCAACCTTAACCCTCCAAAGGCTGCCCTCAAAAATACCATTTGTAGCTGCCTAATGTGCCATTTTGGCACATCCCAGTGGTGGGCAATCTCAACGGTCTATATAACAACCTTACCCCTCCAAAGGCTGCCCTCAAAAATACCATTTGTAGCTGCCTAATGTGCCATTTTGGCACATCCCAGTGGTGGGCAATCTCAACGGTCTATATAGGAGGGGGCATCATTATGCCTAATTATCCCATCTAATAAGCCATAATAAAATATATTTTTGGTAATTCGGTATCAGATTGCCCCGACTGATATCAGATTACCCCCAAATTGTATCAAATTACCCCAAATTTCATCAAATTATTACCAATCGCTTTAATTAACCCCTGCGACCATCTGACGGTATGAGACAGAAAATTATATTTATAAACTGAAAATCTCAAAATTTTTCAGAATTCGATGGTATATTTATATTATTTTGTTTGTTTCATTATGAATCGAATAAAAATCCAAAAAAAATATAATTCAATTTAATCCAAAGCACCCATTAAATTTCAACAAATCTTTCCTATTGTAGTTTCCGGAATACGATCTGTCGAAACGCCAGGAATTTCATATTACATTTAGTTATTTTCATTTATGACCAGATTTTTAAGCAAACTCTAAAAAAGTAATTGCCTTTGCGAACAATTTTTTTCAGCAAATTGGAAAGTATTTTGCAATTTAGTCAATAAAATGCGCGGAAATGAAACGAAGTATAATTAGCACAATGGTAGCTTTTATCAAAATGTGTAAAAAGAAATATTGGAGTAAGTTCATTCGGAACGGACCAATGCATTGGTCTGTTTTGAATGAAAGAGCGCTTTGTCTGGGATTGTAAATTTAGAGGTAGGACATGATAAAGCATTAAAATTTACACCAGAACCAGGGTTGGAAATTTTTTAAGCTTATTTCTTGTATTTTTTTGTCGTTTTTATCAATTTTGGGACCGAGCTCCTGAGCGACTACCTTGACCGATTTTCGTGATATTGGTTCCAAAATGAAGGAAATCAAGATCCCTAGGCGAATTTTTGAGGATTTGGTGAAATTAAAGTTTATAACGTAGAAATTAGCAGAATACTTTTTAGTCCACAGCACATAAATCACTTAGGTGCCGAATACAAAATTTTGGAAGTCCGGCTTTGAATTAGTTTTTGCATAGAATATACGTGTGCCTGGCTAAAGTGAGTAGTGGCGTTAAGTCAGACATGAATCAGTCCACAATTTTCTTCAAATCGAAATAAAAGCAGGGTTTTCATTCTGAAAAGAAAGTTTGACCAATACAATTAAAAGTTTGGTGTGACCGAACCATATTCATTCTGAACTTCAAACATCGAATTTAGGCACTAAATAAACGCTTCCGTGAAGTCATTGTAAATATTTTGCAAATTTAGATAGTAGTTTAGAGATCTGAGAGGACGGGTTAGCGCCAAAACTCGGAAAATATTACACATTTTAATTTCCACTTCAGTCTTTTTCATTGTGATTTTATGAAATTAATTTTAATGGTTTTATGTTAATTATTCTCTTGCCTATTCAAATTTTGTCAAATCCTCAAAATGACGCATAGGGAGTTTGATTACCGTTCTTTTGGTACCAAGATCACGGAAACCGGTCAAGCTCAGGAGTTCGGTCCCAAGATTGATACAAAATGACAAAAAATACTTTTTACTAGAAATTAAGCATCAATATTTTTTTATACTGGTCACGATTCATTCGTCAAATCACTTCAGAAATATCGCATGATTTTTTTAGGCCATGGCAACAGTCATGGATTGCCTGTGTCCGTCTCCCAGTCTTTGTCCGTCGGTCCGTCTGTCCGTTAGCACGATTACGCTCTCTGGGGTAAAGATATCGGACTGAAAATTGGTACACACATTCCTTGAGCATTCAGTACGATCCCATTTGATTTTGGGCTTGATCGTACCAAGGGG
>JAHZMX010004478.1:0-11208 GCA_027743895.1 Seira musarum
GCGGCGCTGTTAGGTAGGTGGCCCGAACGTATATTGGTGGCCATTGCCGACCTTCAACCGAGACGGCATTTAGAATAAATAACGAAGGTGGCCCTACCGCGTTTTGTTCATCGGGATCTAGGTCAACTTAGGGGGTTGGATATGTTTGACAAAGAAGAGAGAACCCAAAATAATACGTACATTGTCTGCTGTCAATGTTCGCGAAAGTATGGACAAGACGAACTTTAAGAAATCGATTAAGGTTCGCATTTGAATTTATGTTTTGTTCAATTTAAGCCATTACCTAAAGCTACTTTTCAAATTCCGTTTGTTGCTGTGCATAGAAGCTTTAAATTTTATCTATAGATTTTATTGCTTGATAAGGAATCACGTTTTTATTATAAAATGAGTTTATAAAGCAAAATTACAATACTTGAAAATCTATAATTTTCGTGCGGTAGCTTAGCCACAGAATAAAATATTCAATCGTTCATTCCGCAAGCAACCATTTTTATAAATGTCAAATAGATTGTTCCAAAAAAAAGTCTTGTAAAAGTAAAACGCCAGTGTTTCCTTATCAATCAATTATTAGGAGTCAGACATAAATCCAACAGCATTGATTACTCTTAAGTTGCCCAGAAATCAGACGTCTTTGATATGGATAAATATCATGCAGATCTCCTGCATTTAAAGTATTTCACGCAAGATATGAAGTGCTCCAGCTAGGTATACTTTTGTGTTTCCATGTCGCAATTTCTAATCCCAACAAGTAAATCCATTGACTCTGCATTAATAGTTGGCCAATATTTCCGGAAAAAGTTTTCGGACTTGTCGCTGGTACGCAATCAATGTATTTCGAAAACTAGGATCCGACGAACACATAAAATATAATTATTTCTGTTGTAATTGTAGCCAATTAATAAAATATTTTCTGCTGTCCGTAGTGTTCCTCATGGGATCATTTTATAGAAGAAGGCAATAAAATCACGTTGGTAATTCTCAAAAAACGGCATGTTAATGTAAAAGGCCAGTGCCTCCTCGTCAATTAGGTAAAAGATTTAAAAATGGAGCACCAACTCCGCCCAAAGACGCGTATACATTTGAAAATGTGAAAACAATGCTGAAAATAGTCTAAACCAAATTTAAGAGGGTTCTCACAATTAGTGTTGACGCACATGACGGTATGAACGAAATTCTTAAAAATTTGAAGACGTCTTTTGTTTATTTGTAAATTTGTTAATTTTTCTTATCTTCTTTGATTTCCAGTTCCGTACGTGAAAAGTCATACTTACTACCACGGAGCAAACGTCAGAGCAAGAACTGCAGAAGCAGCTGCTCTGATCAATCGAGAAAATAATAATAAATCTTTGACTATCATGATTGGAGTATGGAATCATGAGGATTGGAATAACAATTTACGTTGGAATACTGAAGTTCATGTCGCTGTTGAAGCTGCTCAAATCGCCAATTCCATTTATCCCGGCACAGTAGAAGGAATACTTTTAACGTGGAGCCACAACTATACTTGTGATTGGTTAAACACTACACTTCGCTGGATAACAAAACTCCGGAACATGACTGGAGGGATGGATTTAAAAATAGGAACCAACCCATATTGCCCGGGACTCTACTTACCCAGGTGCAAAAGCGATAGGGGAAACTTCTTGGAACAGGAAAATGCGATACAGTCAGTCATAATAGTTTGTAGACGAAGACCGTCTGATTCCGATGTTTTAAATGGAGTCTACTCCAGTGTCCTCGCGATGCGCTCCAGGTTTAATCGTTGGTTTAACCACATTAGAACACTTAAACCTGAGCTTGAAATAATTTGGTTAACATACTGGCCAACCACGGAATATGACTCAACAAACGTCTCTGAGGACTTAAAAAACTATTATGAAGGAGTGAACCGAATGGCGAACGAAGAAGCTTTCAATGTTTATCTTCGATGGGCGATTGAGTATACTTCAGAAAAAGAAATGGGTTGGTGGAGGTTAACAAATAATTCTTTGATTTCCGGTAAGCTTGATCATTTATTACAACACTATAATCTTTACGCGTCTTCGTGACTTATTAACCTTTTTTGTTTTATGTACAAGGAAAACCTGTTGATATAAAAGAAATTAGTGCACCAACCAAAGTTCTTATGGAAACTTTAAATGACTTCTCTTTAATTGATTAACTTAAAACAAGTTTTGCGTACGTTGTTTGTTCGTTCTCGTTCTTGCAATCATTTTTTGCAAACGAATGCTCGTAATGAGAGGTAAGTATACGTTAAACTTTGTAAACGTTTTCCAAAAATCTTTCATTCAATCTACAGAATGATCTAATTTTTATAAAATGTGCAGGCTGGCCAGTGGAGATATGACTTGGCCTGGAAATGAATACCAAGCGTCTATGGTCCTTTTCTGGATATGTTGAAACAATTTCTGGTAAGCTTGATCATTTATTACGACGAATTAATCTTTACGCGTCCGTTTTGTTTCTTAATGCTTTTGTTTCATTTTCAAGGACAACCTGTTGATATAAAAGAAATCATTGCACCAACCAAAGTTCTTGTGGAAACTCTAAATGACTTCTCTTTAATTGATGAACTTAAGACAAGTTTTGCGTACGTTGTTTATTCGTTCTCGTTCTTGCAATCATTTTTTGCAAACGAATGCTCGTAATGAGAGGTAAGTATACGTTAAACTTTGTAAACGTTTTCCAAAAATCTTTCGAAAAATTTTGAAATAGGCAGGGGTCGGTTGACCTAACGCAAAGGATGCTTTTACCTCACGGTATGAACGTTGTCTTTATTCAATCCAAAAATCCAAGTGAGGTAGAAACATTCGTTTTCGTTAGGAAAATAATTTATTTACAGTTAAATCAATCAATCCTACTTTGCAAATGGTAGGAAGGGTCAAAATGGGATAGTTTATTGAAGTACAATGAATTAGTCTTTAGTCAAAGCTTTTCCATGGCCTTTTGGTCGTCCATGACTTCTCTTTTGATTCTACCCATTTTACCCCCTGGACATTTGCCCCGCCTCATTTGCCCCTTGGACATTTGCCCTTGTGGACAATTACCACTATGGACACTTGCCCCCTGGACATTTGCCACTTTTGACGTTTGCCTCTTAGACACTTGCCGCTATGGACAATTGTTTTCGAAGAGAAACTAGGACATTGTTTAAACTGTATAGGGGGGCAAACGTCCAAGAGGCAAATGTCCAAGGGGCAAAATTAGTCATACCTCAAATGTTTACAAATATACTCTTTACGGAACAGTGGACAACAACATTTGAGCTGAGGTAAGGAAGGCGATGCTGATGACAGTCTTATTCGGTGAATGAATATTCACTTGAGACGTAATCCTCGAATGTTTTCCAGAGCTTAAATGTGTTTTTAGATGTAACTTTCATAGGCAGGTTTTTTGTATCTTATGGTTCTCTGTACTCGTATAAATGACAGTGTCATCTTCGCCTGGCAGAGTTGTTTTTAATGGTGGCTCTCCTAGGATCCTGGCCAATTAGGGTATTTGTGTTTTAATAAAATCGTCAGTTATAAAAATGTACCTAAAATCGATCGCATTTTCTTTCCAAAACACTTCATCACGGTTGTGAAATTCATGTTTTTGCAATTTAGCTGGACAAGTATTCGAATTGGCACAATAATATCGCACGGTGTTTTCTGTTCTTGTAACTTCTGTTGTTAAATCGACGCCATTTCTCACTTAATTCCGTTTCGGTAATACTTAATACACTTCATTTGATTATGCTTTTGGGCTCCAACACAATGCGAGCAGGGTCCATCTTGCTTGATACAAGGCAGAAAGGCAACCAAAACTATAATGAATGAAAAGAGACCAGACGAGAGAAAAAGTATGTAGGCTAAAAAAGTTTGTTTTTCGCTCTTTTTTCTAACCAAAACGCACCTTTCTACCTCACTTTTTCATGGACGGTTCACCTCACTTTTTGGTGAGGTAAGATGAGGTAAAAACGTTCAAAATCGTTAGGTGAAAGGAATATTCTATTTGAAATATAACCGTTTGTCTTATCGTTCCAGGTACCATTAAACGGAAAACTGCTGGGGTACTTTACCAGAGGATTTATGTAATTACAAGAATTTTTTTTATCAGAAAGCGGAAATCAGTCCTTGTTGAAAATCTGGGAAATTATGCATTTTTATTCATAAGTGACAAGAAGTTTTTTAAAGTATGACTTCATAGAAAAGCTGTTCGTTTAATATTAACAATTTGCATACAACACAACCCGAATTAAAAAAAATTTTGCTACAAATTTCCCACAAATGCTTGCTAGTGTTAAATAAAATATTGCAGAAATGTTATGTCTTGGTTCAAATAAACATGGGTTCAAGAATCTTACTTGATATGTATATGTAACTATAAATGTAACTTGAAATTAATTCAATCCACTTTAATTGCGTGCAACCAATGATGGTGAAAGTTGTTCGAAAGTACGCCACAATCTGCTTCATAAGCTTAACAAATTTTTCAGAGAATAGAATAGAGTTTGCATGCCTCTCAGGCGGAAATTTGAGTTCATGTTGTCTGATTCAAATTTTTAATGAATGCTTAAAAACGTTTTTGACAAGTGCCGCCCCAGCTTTTCCACAAACGTCCAAAATTTTCCAGATCAAGCTACATCCATCAAGTAACATTTCAGAGAAAATTTTGTTGCGAACCTCCCATGCAAAACATGCAATTGCACAACCACTCATTATACAATACAGAACCCAAACGACGTACAACACCTTCTGCTCGAGTGTATTGGTTTGTCTGACCTTCGTTGTTTTCGTACATCACTCTTTCTCCTAAAAAACTGATCAGAGGTCCTACAAATTTGTTTACGTCGCGATTACTACTAGTTTTGATTATATAAGCCATCGGTCCCTGAATCCGAGCAAAAGGGGCGTTGCTGATATGCTGATTTGTTGCAATTGAAATTGCTTGGAACGACATGCTGATATGCCCCTTGCTGATATTTAAAAAATTTAAAAGGAACCATTCTTCAGTGTCAATTACAAAACTTCGTTTTGCAAGGCTTTCCGTATTCCAACCTTTCGGACATGACGAGTCATTAGAAACTAAAAAATCCCACATTCCCAGAAATTTTCGAGGGACAATACAGTTTCGTGCAAAGGGTTGAACAAAAGAACGGAGGAATATCATTACGGGTAATTTTTGATCCCCTTCCAGGAGATTTGACAAATTTGTTGGTAAATAGTTTGGTGGACGTGGAGTTGAAATATCAGAGTATAACGATGATGTGTATAGATTACGTAGTAAAACCGAGACTAGCATCCACATTCCAAGGAAATGTCCTACTTTGTCAGCAAATTGATTTGACCCCTGTTCCATGAGAATGTCGAAGATAACCCAAAACGTGCCATTGTATTTGAAGAGCTTTAATGCCAATAATATAGTTGCAATCAAGACGAGGGTAACAATCCAGAGATCAATTTTGAATGGAGAAATTAGTCTTGTAACCATTTCACTGACATAAACTTTGTCAAAAGCATTATTATCAGATTGTGTTTCTCCAACAATGAAATATTTAAATCCATCAAAATTTACTATATGCGGGAAAATAATTGCTAATTTAGCAACTGTTTTAGAAAGTGTGGCAAAATCTAATGTTTGTGGACCGCAAGTGAGTTTTTCGGAGCAATTGTAATAATCGAGGATGAAATATGAAATTGAAGATAGAAGTTTGCTGCGCCCGTGGTCGTATTTGAGGAATACTGTATTTTCGATAAATTTTGATAAACTAGGAGGATTAAATAAATTTCTATTGATCTTGTTTGTGTGAAAGTAAGCCCACATACCCCAAATTTCCTGGAGCGACCCAGCAGAAATTTTTGCTGGGAATATTTTCTGTTTAGGTTTTGTTGACAAATAATCGCCCCACTTTACATCATCAACAGCCTCAGGACAAGTCAAGCATCCAAGACGTAGCTCCCTGTTCTCACCAATGAGAAGAACTACTGATGGCAGAAATGCGGGAATCAGATTAACAAAACCAGTTGTCCATGGTAATATTAGGAATGTTGCTGGAATCCAGAAACTGTCGGCTCGCCTTAGTTCATGCAGCCACGCATTCCTTGGCTCATACTTAATTAGCGGTTGTGTTAAATTTTGAATTACTTTGACTGTGGGTAATAATGCGATACAGGGCTTTGCAAAAGATCTCTGAAAATATAATTGATGCATGATATGGGAAATGTCTTCACATCCACTAGTTCCCCAAGTTATAATATTACCGCACCCTCCCACGTAACTATTAAACGACAGAGTTTCGTTTAATTCTGATTCAATGACGACGCAGTATTTGAATTTGATACAATCATTTAGTATTTGATCTTTCAACGTAAAATCGGAAGAGGAGCTTGTCAAACGTCTGGAAAAATGAAATGTGCAACTTGCGAATAATTCATGAAATATGTTGGAATAACTTGATTCTTGTTTCAAGGAATCTAGTCTTTGACCACCGATGACATTTGCACTCAGAATTGAAAATGATGTTTGGACTAAGGTTAATATCAAAGTTTCTTGAATTGCCGTAGTCATTTTGGCATGTGAACTTTACTTCAGCTTCAGAACTTCTAATCACACATTAAACTGAATAATCCCATCAAAATTCCATGAGCTATTTACTAAATCAAACAATTCTAAATGAAATTTAAGACGAGGCTATTTCGTCGAATTCTTCGATTCAGAAGAACAGTTAGCTCTGCAAACAATCAATTTATTAATTTTTCTTGAACTCAATCTATTTGCTTATGTTTTTATGTTGGAGTTAGGTGTTATGAGTTGTTTACAACAGTATTTTGTGTAAACTCTAGTTCCTCTTACGGCATGACACAAGTGGTTAAGTTTGTGTGCTGACCTCTTTACTGATGTTGATGATTACTTCCTCCTACTGCGAGTCTGTTAGACGATTTAAGAACTTAAGTAGTAGTATTCGAGCAAATAGACGAATTGTTTAATTTTAGCGTAAAAAGCGATGTAATTAAAACAGTGTTTAACTAACACTCTTAAATTTTTTTCCAAAAATTACAACATTACATGAAGCAAATAGGTTTCGTTTCAATAACTGGAAGGTTCCGTATTTACTAAAGATTCGACAAACCACATCAAGTTTTGCAAGGTTCAACAAATAAAATGTCACCAAAAATGAAGGAGTTAATTTTTTACTCATGCTCAATAGTTTATTTCCTTCTTTAGCCATATGAATAAATCGAAAAAAATTGGTGCTACCTACTGGCCCTTGAATAATCCTCCTGAACGAAATCCCCCCAATAATCCCACCCCGAACAGAACCCCCGTTCAAAATCCCAACCTTAAAAAAATTTTCCTTCCAAAAATCCTACCCTGGACATGAGCCCTCCTCAATTATCCCTCCCGGGAAAATTTAATTTTACAATTAAATTAGTACTATAAAATTATTTGTCGACGTACTAGTGTAAAATAAATTGTGAAGTTGATAAAGACTTTTAAAAATTAAAAAAAAATTCTCCGTTCTATTTTTTGTTGCGGTTTTTTTCAAGATAACTTAAATTTGCCTATATACTATCGGTTTATAATGAGCCGATTTTTACATTAATTACGAACTTCCTAAATCATTACAATAAACTTTAGCTTTAAGCTTTTTGCTGTAGTGCGTACCCAAATCTAACTAGAATCAGAATAACTACTGTCGATGGCTGCATCTGAACTTGAAGAACGTCGTTGGTTTTTCGGACGTTTTCGTACACTTCCTGAATCAGAACCACGTTTTGTTGTTCTTTTAACCCCCGTTCGAGACTTCAAAGCATTCTTAGACGTTAACTGTGACGAAGTGCTACGGCTTTGAGCTGGATCTGAAGTGACGTCACTGTGCTTCCTATTGATATGTAGTCTAAGATTGTGCCGATGAGCATAACTGTTTAAAATTATTAACATTTGTTATTAACACTGATTATTTAAAAATTAATAAAACAATTCAAACCAGACGTCATCAACTGACTTACCTGACTCCACATAATTCGCAAGTGAAAGGCTTTTCCTTTGTATGAGTTCTTTGGTGTTCTTCAAGCTTTTGTTCTAAAAGCAAACCAGCATTTTAAATTACTCATAATCTCTTTGGAAAATGTTAAACCAAAATATAGTTTATGTGGTATATACCCGTAAGGCATCTTTTTCCACATTGAGAACACATAAACTCCCAGGTGTCCGGCCCTGTATGAGAGAGAAGGTGAAGTTTCAGGTGGCCTTCATCTAATGAGCAGAAATGCGAGAAAAAATTAGAAAATTTTAAGAACTTGGTATGGTTAACCAGCCTTGCACAACATAAATTTTATAGAGAAGCTCACCTTTAAATGATTTTGCACAAGTTTCGCAAATCCAACGTCTTCTCGGATTCCGGTTTCCGTCATGGACTTTGATGTGAATGAGGAGACTTTTTTTGTTTTTGAATGATTTATCACATCCAGTACAAGGAAATGCATTATTTTCTGAAGTCTGCTGTGATTTTGGTTTTGATTGTGATCCTTTTTCCGTTAAAAATCCGGCTAGACACTTTTTCTCATGTAGAATTAGACTTCCACCAGTTTTCGACGTTTTCCCACACTTTTTACAACGAAATCGGTTATTCCCTTGGGGATCTTCCACCACCGCAGATTCAAATTTGTGCTTGTTTCGATGGACCAACAACTGAAGTTCTGTGTTGAAATAAGCTTCACATCCGGAACGAATTTCCTCACAATTGTAAACCTGTTTGGAGAAATCATGAGAATTTTTGAAATGAAATGGAAATGAATACCGCTGATTTTCACCACGTAATGTCGCATTACATATGTGGCACGTGTAGTAGTCCGCCTTCAGATTTAAATGAGTTTCGAAATAATGCGTCACTATTGGTCCAGGTGATTTTGCCGAGAAAGAACATCTCGGACACGTTAATGCCCTTTGATCCTCTTCCAAATGAGTTAATTTCATGGGTCAATAAGTCCCTTGCGTAGGTTACAACGACATCACAAAAATTACATTTAAATTTGCCATGAAGTTTGGAATGATTCTTGAGGTCTGCTTCGTTGTAAAACTCTTTTCCACATTTGGGAACTTTACAAAACGTCGGAAGTTTGATTAATTTCTTAGCGGATGGGCTTAGTTTTAATTTCTGAAACCATTTGGGTCCCGTCCTATATTCGGTTGGTTTATAATTCACAAAGTGTTGGAATTTTTTATGAATTCCTAAACCCTTTTTGGTCGTGAAAGACTTCTTACAAATTTGGCAGATGTGTTCGGGCTTTATAAACGTTGAAACGTCTTTGTGTACAAATTTTTTGTGTAATACTAGATGATTTCCAGTTCGGAAGTAAGCCCGACAATTTTTAATATCACATCTTTTGACATACTCGTAATCCATGTTTGATAGATCATGGAAGGCGTTGTAGTGTTCTAATATTCTGGAATTTGTTTCCGGTTTTATTCTGGCATCACAAATAGGGCATGTGAATCTGTCCAAATCTAATTTTAAGTGAACGGTCAAGTGATGATCTACAGTTTTGTTTAGTTTGAGATTATGAAATTCACATCTGGAACAGTTCCTACCCTCCTTGTCTATTAATGTCTGACTGTGCTTCCTTATCTCGTGATCACTTAAATCCGGTGCGTAGTTTTTTACGACGTCACAAAAGTTGCACTTAAAATTTCCATGGTACAACTGATGAGATCTATAATTGTGTTCATTTATAAAAACCAGGGACTTGCAAGGTAGAACATTGCAAATAAATTTTGAATCCATGACTTTCTTCAAAGCAAGTTGTTTCAAAGATGTAAAGTGATCCTCAGAATTTTCTTCAATTTTTGCTGTTTTTACACTTAGCTGAGATTTTGACTTTGAAGGGTCCTTAGGTTTAGGCTTTTCAATGCCCTTACTGGAACCTTTGGGACTTTTGATGACTTCCGAATCCTGAATTGCTGCTGCGTCTGCTTCTACCTCTTTCTTGACTTTGTTCCTTACACATCTACGTGTGCTTCTTCGAAAAGGAGATGCACGTTTGAGATCATGTGCGTCGCATTTTGCTCTATCAAGTGATTTTGATGTTTCCTCCAAGCTTGTCTCATTGACCGCATGCTCGTTATTGACCTCAAATTTTTTCACACAAGCCTCTTGCTCTGATGGAGCCTCCAAGGACAGGCCGGAAGTCGGTGATGCCCGGGTTAGATTGGGAATTTCATTTTCTTCCAAGAAAATCTGAGTAGATTGCTTATGATCCGTTTTCTCAAAAAACTTTCCCAATTCCAATTTTGCATTTGATTTAATTTCAGGTAATTCTGAACCGTTGGTTAGATGATGAGCGGAGACATCATTAGAACATATTTCGATCGCAGGTGTCGATGGCGATTCTGGACCGTTATCTGGACTGGCAGATAAATTATCGCTCTCCACTGCCTCCTCACAAATTAAATTATTTGCATCCTGTTTGTATGCAAATGTTTCCGATATCTCAAGTAGTGATGGCCGTAAGTCAAAAGTATTCTGAGTCTCAGGAAGCTCGGAGTCAAGAGAAGCTTCATTTGATTCGATGACCTCAGACTTGGTAAATAAATTCAGGTCGTTGTAGCGGCTGCAGTCTTCAATGTTATTAAAATTTGTCTCTGGTTCCTGTTTAGGGTGAACCTTTGGCAAATATATTTTGGGAAAAGACGACTTAGATTTTCTCAATGCTAAAAGTATAGAAAATAAATTTGCATTAAGCAATGTTTGATAATATTGGTTTAAAATATTTTAGTAAATTTCTTCCATACCTTCTCGAACAAATTCTGAACGAAATGATTTGACAGTGTCAAACACATTCTTCTTGCATGTGTCCTTCAAGTCTCGTACTCTGTATGAAACTTTGTTAGCTGTGGTCACAATACTCCGTAAGGTGTCCACTTTCCAGTTTAGCCTCATCTGAAGAATACTAATTTCATTGAAAATATCACAGAAATCTTGAAGAAGAAGAGAACAGTCGTCACATGCGTCCAAGTTGTTATTGAGAAATTCGCATGATCCATCCTCATCCTCATTTGAAATCAGCCACTTTGTTACTTCCTGGAGACTACCATTCTTCCTAATTTCAAAATATCTTTCATTGACTTTTAAAAACTGATTCAACAATTTCTGTTTATTACGTAGCTGACGTCATCAGCGGAGTATTGATTTCGATTGGGTTGTCTGTCCGTCTGTGTGTCTGTGTG
>JAHZMX010004479.1:0-12324 GCA_027743895.1 Seira musarum
TTCCTTCCGGTTATCTTGCTTGGCGTCACTGACACCTCAAGACAGTTATGTGTTTTATGACACTTGTTGTGCTCTTATTTCTTCCATAGAAGTCGTTCATCCCATCACCCCTGTCGCTATATCCACTGTCCATCCAAGCTAGCGAGTGGAGTCCATTCGCGGAATTTAATGTAAGTTGCAATAATGCTAACAAGTCAAACGGAGTTCTATGAATTTATTTTCTAGATAATTTTGGAATTTATAGTAAATCAATTAAATTCCAATAAATATTTGATTATCGATGAAGCAAATCTCCAGTAAATTGGAGTGGGTGAAACTGATTAAAATGAAAATAACGTTTGGGGATTACTTCTAATTGAGTTAGTTCCAGGACTCCATTCGTAAATTGCAAGAGTCCCGGATTCCTATCCGAAGTAGATAAAAAAATCATCGGAACGACCATGTCGATCATCGAATTACAATCCCTCAAATTGTGCCAATTATAAATTACAATTAGTAATGTGGTAAATAATGCTTAAGGTGCAGTCTACATTTCAAAAGATCAATTCGTAAAATAACTTATGCTTTCCAATCACTAAACAATCAAATAAATCAAAATTCCATGTAGGTAAAAAAATAGCACGATTACTTCCGTTTTCACTTTATAAATCTTGTTTGCTCTTATCTTACGGACTCAAAGATGAATCGAGATTTTATTTTAAAACAGAGGCTTATATATGTCAACTTCATTTATTTTATGGATTTTTGAAAGTTGTCCTTCTCTTTGGAGGTTTCTCAAAATTGCGAATTGCATTGAAGACACTTCAGAAATTAAATACGTTTGAATACCATATTCTCGACTTCAATAGGTAATTGAATTGAATTCATTGTCAGATGTCTTCATGCGTTCTCTTCTATTCGTCGTGATACTGATACTACGCACATGATTGTCAACTAATTACTCATACCGCACGGGTATATCTTTAAGAACGGGCTTATCATCTGTTTTATCGCGAATTTCTATTTCTCTTCTCGATGTCCATAATGTACATTATAAATACCTCAATTGTTCTCGTGGAACATAAGTACATGAAGTATTTTCAAGAATCATCTAAAGTCCTCTTATCTGTCCGGTCCACTCACTGAAATGGAGTGACATGCTGATTTTGACTCCAAAAAATGATTATGAGATTAAGGAACATCAAATCCGTAAGTAAATAAGTCATTGTTGCGCACAATCACAATAATTTTAAAAGGAGCTTCTTCTTCCTTCCGCCAGATCTTTTTCTCAACTGATTTGCATACTTAAACACTTTCAAGATTAAGGGAATTAACATAAATCATGAGATTGCAAGTTTTGTTGCAATTGCAAAATCACAATCAGAGGAGAAGATCACATCACATCATGTCACTATTACAGGTAACAAAAATAATAACAATAGCTGAATGAATAGTAATGAGGACGAAATGATGTTATTATGGGATGTTCACTCATTCACAGACACTCATTTTCAAGCAAAGACAAAACGGTTGAGTATGGTCAGAAACGATAATTAAATGATTAAATAAATAATTCATGAGGAACGTATTTACTTTTATTAGGATCAGGAGCCTTCACTGTTAGTCCAGCGCATTTAATGAAATTTGAACTAAAGTTGCCATAATTGATGGAATAAATACGTTATAAATCCAATGTAATCTGAACCCGTCCATGTAGGTAAATAGGTAGGAAGATCCGGAATGGTTTGGGTAGCGCACTTCCCAAATTAAGCAATATTTACTTGTTCATACTCAATTGGTCAATTTAGATTCTTATCAATATTTTCTCTAATTCTTCCGATCAATCAGAGTTAAAGGACCACACTTCACTTTAATGAACTGAAATTACGAGAGGAAATGTGACAATTAAGATGACTTCTTCTTTTTCATCTCTGTCCAAAGTCAATTAAGTCATTCTGCTGCATCCCAAATAAAATTTTGGATTGAACATGACAGAATCACCCTGAATATTCAAGTTACTTCCATTCGCAATGCAAATCTAGTTCAGTTTTATGGCTTTGACGAGACAATTACTTTACATGAGCACTTCCATAAAAATATTTGACAGATCAGGAGTTGATGCAGTTGAACGAGTTCGGTCGAGTTACTTCTTCCTTCAGTTACAAATTTGGACCATTGGAAAAAAAAACGATCAATCAGAGTTAAAGGACCACACTTCACTTTAATGAACTGAAATTACGAGAGGAAATGTGACAATTAAGATGACTTCTTCTTCTTTGTCATCTCTGTCCAAAGTCAACTAAGTCATTTTGCTGCATCCCAAATAAAAATTTGGATTGAGAAGTGAACATGACAGAATCATCCTGAATATTCAAGTTACCTCCATTCACAATGCAAATCTAGTTCAGTTTTATGGCTTTGACGAGGCAATTACTTTACATGAGCACTTCCATAAAAATGTTTGACAGGTCAGAGGAGTTGATGCAACGAAAAATACAGTTGAACGAGTTCGATCGAGTTACTTCTTCCTTCAGTTACGAATTTAGACCATTGAAAAAAAAATTCTGCACATTTTTGCAAAGTGCAATTAATCCTGTAAAGCTAAAGCTCATTGTCATTATCAACCTTGCAAAAAAATTCTTCGGAGTAATTTTACATGACTAAATTGCACTATAATCATTTATTTCAGTCATTTCACCATTGCATTGACCATTTGGGATTGGAATGAAAAACCTTTAAAAACGCTAAGACTTTCCCAAAAGTAAAATGGGTAATGGAGATAATTTGATCCGTTCTTCATTATTCATATTCATTCTTCTGAGACGATTGTCCCTTTTTAGGGCCTGCAGGGACAGGTCTGCATTTCATTGTTTTGTATTGTCCATTGATTTATTACAATCGAATCACAGTGAATTGCATTTTTCTTCTTCTCGTGAGGTAATGAATGCACGACTACAGATAAAATGAATGAATTGAATGAACTGAAAAAATTATAAAAAACTTAATGTCCTTATTGAAGAATCAAGGGTGGCAAAGTACACTGCAAACTGCAATAGAAAATTCAATGCTATTGCTATTGCTGTCACAAAGTTCCTGTTCTTGATTTCCTTTCTGCAATATTTCTAAGGAGATTTACTCCCACGTACAAGGGAAGTCTTCCACATGTATTTTATCAATTTTCCACTCATAGGCGCAGGAACTATGTTGGCTCAGGGGGGGACACGTTAATCAAACCTAAATTTATCTAGTCCTAATTTCACTTTTTGTGGACATGTATTGGGATTCAAAGATTAAAACGGGTAAAAAGGACAAAATTTGGCGAGAGAAGCGCGCCGGAAAATTTTTTCGGAGAAAAAATTGGAGATGTTTAGTGTCTCCTATAAAATTTCAGGGGGGGTCACGGCTTCTAGGGTGGGGACAATATCCCCCCCGGTTGCTGCGCCTATGTTTCCATTATCATTTTGCTCGCTTGCTTCATCTTCTCAAAAATAGATTTTCCTCCAATCATTGGAAACAATTAATGGATTTATCCATGAAGCAGTGAATAATTTGAATTAGTATTAGTAATAATAGTAATAGCTATAACTTTAAAAATTTTAAAAATATTAAAATTGAGGTTATTTAAATAAATGTGCAGACTTTTTTAGAATGACGACTAATGCATAAAATCGCACATGCTTCGCATTAATTGAGATACGTAGGTGAACAAGTCCGGGGGGATATTAAGCGATGTTTAGTTACTGAACAATTTTTACCTTCTGCTACTTTATGACGTTTTATAGAGTTAAAGGAGATTAAACTAAATATTAAATGGCAGTATTGTTTTCCTAGCATAAAACGTTTTAAAAAATGAGGGGTGAAATGAACTCGTCTAATCAAGAATCGTACTAACGCAACGCCAGTCGGCTTTTTTCAAAATCGACATAAATGCAAATTATAAACATTTTATAAATTTATCAAGACATAATGAATTTAATAAAATTAAATTTGGAGGAAAAGGTTCTTAATTTAAAAAAAGATGACCTTATACGTTGCATACAATTTATGATCTTCTAATTACTTTGTGGCACTTTTTTTCGCCGCTAAATTACTATACTCGAGACTTCCCTTGTTATTATTCTGTTACCCTTACTCAATGCAATAAATAATAAGCTCGTTTTTCTAATTTTCTTCTATCAATTTATTATTCTCGACATTGCATTGCCATGTGTCACAACTCAACCCAACACAGGATTCTATTTTTCCTTTTAGTGTGGGCGCACGCTCAATCACTGTAAAATTCTATGACTTCACTTACTCATCCATTTTGCAAATTCTAAAATTGCATTCATTCATTTTCATGCAATAAAAAGTGAACGTGGATTGGATTGGAGTAGGTCATTAGTGAATAGTTACGATCGCGGATCGCACGACGCAAAAATAAGTGGTCTTGGTCATTAAGTTCAGAAGAAATTGTTAAATAATGTCTTTGTTAAAAGAGTACAATCTGCACTATTTCAGTTGCCCATTACCCTATCCAACCATGTCTCACCTCACTCACAATCAGAATCTGATCAAATCAGACATGAATAGAATTCGTATGTCATGTCGCATTCCGTCAATTTCTCAAATTACTTACTTTAGTCCAGAACTTCATGATTTGCAAAATGAGTCGGTGAGAAGAAATCTTAAATCAAATAATGATTCGTCTTTTGTTCGTTTTAATCGTGATGTGATGTATTTTTATTCAATTCGTTTTTATAGACACCAACTGTACATCTTTTATGTAATTTTTGGACCAGTTTTATTGGCTTCTTAGTGCTCTGTTAAATCCAAAGTAAATTACTCCAATTGCAATTGCCGATCGGCAATCACGAAGTGACTATTGAAATGTTTTTGTGATGCAAAGGACCCCAAATCCTAACAATGAATTTTGGAAATGAAAGTACCAAGAAGCAAAATTGAAATGAAGGACGCACAAGGCTCAAACTTGCAGTTTACTTACTTGGAACACTGGAACTGTATCTCTTAGAATCTAATATTTCCCAGTAGAATAAGATTCAATTGTTGGCTGCATACCATCATCCAACTTCTTGAAATTAAATGTATTTTTTTGTCCATAGCACAGGAAATTGGGGGCGAGGGATAAATCCATGATTACCTTAATCTAGAATATAAATGGAAGGACATATTTCCTTCAGTGCCGAAATGGCCATCCTGCAATTAATTGAATCCAGCAATAGTACCTCCAGCCTTGCAAAATACCTGATTAGGTAGAAATCGAGTATTTGGCTGATTGTTAATCATCAATCGTGAGCAATCGAATCTTAAACATCGTAAAGGCCGATGTATCGTGAGGCATAATCATAAACGCCACCATCTCTAAATCAATTTCTGTTTCCCTCCACCAGTCATTATGGAAAATGAAGTCTAAACGATGCCACTGAATAATGCTACTTCTTACCTCATATCAGTCGAATGCTTAACAGCAAAATCTACTTTTAGGTGAAATGAAGTGAAAAAACTTTTTTTGAATACCTGTGCCAATTCCGAATGAATAATTTTAAAAATGTGCTTTTCGACTCCCACTCTACTTCCCACATGACCAGTGACAGTCGCAGTAAGTATTATGAAGATGATAACGCAAGTACTTTGAATGTCGACAGCTTCGTTTTTAAAATTTATGTTTTGCATTTGATCAAAAATTGAGTCTTTATTGGAAGCAACTTAAATTCAAAATCCAATTAATTCATCCATACACACTCTCTTATCTTCATCATCAAAATAATTCAACCAAAATTCATTCAATAATCCTTCTTAATTATCAATTAACATACGACATAATTTAGATAAATCATTTTCACAGCTTCACAAATTATTAACAATCACAAAATTTTACCCTAAACTCCCTTTTTAAAGACAAATTCATTAAATTAAATTACATTTCATCACACTCTAAATCAATCAATATTCCTCGCCATCTATTTTACTAACATTAAAATCTTGAATCTCGAATTAAATTATGAACTTTTCTGTTTCTTCTTCTTCCTCAATTCTCTCTCTTCAAGGGCTTTCCGCATAGCGTCAATTTCACTATCGTCATAGTCCAAGTACTCCAAATCGAAGTCTAATGATTCATCGATATTCGACGGCACCCAAGGAGAACCGTGTCCAATCTTAAATGGGGCTGGTCTCACCTCTCCAATTATCTCCACGTCCTCATCCTGTTCCATCGGTTCTGTAGATGACAATTGTGGCGCTGACGATGTGTCAGGGAGGTCGAAATGAACTGCGTTATTCACCCTTGGAGTCCTCCGAACTGGACTGACAGCGACAGCAGGACGAGAGGAGGCAACACTGGTACTGGTAGTGGCACTAGCAGCGACAGTGGCAGAAGTAGTCGCATGATTATTAATCCTTGGAGTGCTTCGAGTTGGGCTGACAGCAATCACGGGTTGAGAAGAGGATGTGGAGGCAGCAGTGGTACTGGCAGCGACGGAGGCAGTTGCAGTAGCTTGACTGTTCTGGACCGTCCGGGGAGGTGTGAGAGGTCCCTGCCTCTGCGACAAAACAAGATTGAAATTAGTGTAAATTTTTTTACTTTTCAAAAATGTCCAAACTCCGAATAAATTCCCTTACCTTTGGTTCTAGATGAGAGGACGAGGAGACAACACTGGCAGTGGTACTACCGGCGATGGAGGCAGTAGTGGCAGGGCTGTTATGGACCTTCTGGGGAGTTGTCACTGTGACGGGGAACTGCTTCTGTGACAAAACAAGAAAATTCAATCAAATTATTGAAAATATTTCATTTTAAAAAATATTCAGACTCTTCTAAACTGATCCCTTTACCTTTGGTTGTGGTACTGCTTCTGGAATTGTTCGACCTTCCCTTAATTTTGTTAGCCATTTCCTCACGTCTTTTTCACGAAGGCCGGTTTCACCTTTGGGCATTGCAAACTTGATGAATTTCCTGATCCACTCATCACTGCCCACGATAGTTTTTCTGTTATCCTTCCGGATGAAGTCGACTAGGAGTTGCTTCCGGTCACTTGTGAAGATTTTTGGTTTCTGGCTCGACCGAATCCGGACATAAAAGTCCTCTAACGTATCTAATCCTTCCTCCACGGCGGCGCCTGCAATAAAAGAAAAGTGCAAATATTCCTTGTTAGAATTCTTCTATTACGATTTGACTTGACAATTTAAAAATTCAAATCAAAAGTTTGATAATTTCCCGACTCCAAACATACCTTTTTGACTTCCTTTCGGGATTCTCCGGAGCTAATTTCCCCCGCAACTTTCGCTGCTTCCTTAAGGTTAATCCACCAATACTCATGTATCGCGGCGCCATTTTTCCAACTAAACTCGGAAACTTTGGAAATATAATTCAAGGAGATGACGGGAAAGTACGAAGAAAAAGAAGTGTTTTCACTTGGAATTCGGCGATGGAAATGAAGGCCCTACCTGTTCTGCGGGCTCTTTTATAGTCGCGAGAAATCTGGATGGATGAATGCATTCAAGATTCGAATTTTGAAGGAATTTGATATTGATATTGATAAGGTTACAGCTTGCAACACAGTGGACTGGACGCATGTATTCCACTAAATGTTGCTTGAATTTCTTGGAATTCATATCCACTCATCAAGCGTAAAGGTAAGGAGTATACATTGCAACAATGAAAATGATTGTAAGAAAGCAAAGAGAAACAGCAGACATTCGATTGTTTCCTCTTCTTTCTTATGATCTGGAACTTCGCGTTTCATCATCCCTTCCATTGATAACCGAGTAGTTTGCTTTTAGGTACCTGGTTGTGAGCAAAGCTTAATACTCGGTCCAAAGTCCACCATTTTCCGTATTGTTCGAGTAAGACTTGCGCTGTCGTATTAGGACCTAAAAGTTATATGGAGATGGAGATGCACTTATATCTTACAATTAAGTGTGTATGCAAGTTATGCGATCCTTACAAGTCTGTCTGTATGTCCGCCTATACGATAGTTTCCCAACGTGTATGTTGATTCTTACAAAAATTTGACAGGAAAGTCCAATGGGAACGGGATTTGATGTTTACCTACTCCAAACTAAAGCGGTAATATAAACAATCAAAACCTTTTCCTACAAAGCAATTTCAAATGAAAAAAATATTCATATGAGAAATTGTGATAGTCGGGTAATTGAAGTTTTATCTATTTAAGAAGCTTTCGGCTCATTCGATTAACCTTCATCAGCTATCTGTTTTTCTCAACTGAAATTTTTCACTTGCAGGTGTATACGCACTTACTTATGTATATCTTGCCAGAGTTTATTTCGAATAAGGTATCACATGATTCGAGGTCTCTTAATTCTCATCAAAAAAGGTTGGAGTTCTGACTGATCTTCACCTTCTGAATGCTTCCCGATTTTGATTTGAATTAAATCATGCAACTTCTTGTTGTCTTGTCTAATTGTAAGGGCAAATATTATCTGGTCTAAAGTCCAAAATGTTAATGTTATTTCATTGTCATGAATGTTATGAACAGGTAGTATTGTACAATTTGTAATTGTTTGGATTACAATCATTCATGTCATGTCAGAAAATGGGAAGTCTGCGAAGGGAACATGATATGATGACTCCGCTACATATTGCTTTTGACGATTGTCAATTGTCAACTATGATAGTTGAACTATCAAAGGGAAAACCCTTTGATTGAAACAAAATGCTGACCTCTTCATTAGGTACATTTAAAGGAAGATTCGAGTCTTCGTCTTTCTTTCCATTTCCTAAATGGATAACACTTCTTTCACTATCACAAAAAGGTTTGGAGTCATTCACTCCCTTCCAAAGTAATTTATTGTGAAAATGAATGCATGCAGTCCAGTTCAATCTGAAGAAAATTACAGGATCATCGAATCAGAACGTGGAAATGAAATGTAGGGAACATGTAATGAAAGTCGTGTTTCATCATGATAAGAAAGTGATTTTTCGTTAAGGCTTTCAAGGACTATCAATATCCATTTCAATAGAGACAATGTGTATTGAACCTGATCTGCGCAAATAAATTGTCAAACGCGTTTGGATTACAAGAAGGTTCGAGAATAAGTAAAAAGTAAGCATATGCAGTCGCCGAAGTCAAGAAGATCGACTTCTACTTTGAATTCGGTGCTTTTGAAATGATGAATTGTCGACTCCATTGCAACCAAAATGAGAACATTGTAATGTCAGCATTTCCCGATGGCAAGGGCTAGACTGTTACTAGGTCCTTCATTTACAATTAGTCATTCATGTACTCTGATTACGATTAAGAATGATGTCTATCAATATCAATACCTCTTGCAGGTTAGAAAGGCAATGCGAATGCGTGAAGCCTTCCTATCCAGCCATTATGACTTTGAGAGCAGAGCGGGGTTCGTAGTCTTAAAATGAAGCAATACATTTTCAGAAAAACTTTCTTTGCACTTACGGAATTCTAGGAACAGAAAAATCATCAACTCGTGGAAGACTTCCGCATCTCGATTTTAAAAAATCGGACTGCTGATTATGAATTTATGCCTCGTAATTTATGTCATTTCACATTTCTTCAGTTCCCATTGTTCAAAAATAATCAAGATGTAACCCAAGCTTTCCCATAACTGTTCCCTCCAACCGGAAGTAAACCGACATGAAATGAAATATTTTAAATGCACCTGATCAATGACCTTCAAATCCCACACGACAATCAAAGTAAAGCCAAATCAATTTTGAAGGATTATTTACAGGTCAAATTCAAAACATCAAGGTCAAAAAGAGAATTAATTAATTTAACAATTCAATTTTGCCTTGAAGAAATGCAGCTATTGAAGGTTATTGTTATTACTTCCCCGCACATGGCAATTTCAAGCATAACACATTCAATTTCAAAATTCATAATCATTTTTTGCCCAACATGAATTTCATTTTTATAACTCTAACAATCTCCACTTCCTTCGGGATAGTCTTGGGAAGTATTCTTACAAGGTTTGTTCCAGTGCAAGATTTCAACTCAGGAAAGTACGATCCACAGGAAATGGCTGCAGTGGAATTAGATGGCAGTCCCGTTTACATTGGAAGAGTGGAGTATGGGGAGGGCCACCAAGTAGGAATGTATTGCCCCAAATTAAATGGATTCTTCTACGTTGGGGATGATCTGACCACGAAAAGCCTTCCTATGACCTCGAATACATTTGAAGTTTTAGTGTACGCCAAAAGTTCCATGTCGTGGATATACTTCAATAATGAGAGGACGCTTCAAGAAAGTCCACCTCCCAATATGGTTGTCCTAGGATTTGAACCAAGTACTGGGGAGCCCATCTATGGATGCAGAGTAAGAACGAAAAACATTAATTTCCGGTCGGCATAGCCGGTAAAAAAATAATTCATTATAAAATCCTTTTTTAAAGGCTCATGGTTGGGGTCATATACATTTCGGAACCACACTGCTCAGTAATCCTCAAGGATGCCGAATAACGAGAGGTACTTACATCCATAAACAAATTGGGAACGCTTTCTATTGGAATAAGGAAATGGAGGTCATGACTTTCAGCTTATTTGGTATTTCCAACCAGAGCGTGGATTAGAAGAAGTGTGATTTTTAAAACCTCACTTGTGATAATTAAATAATAATATTTATGTCTTTCAAATACATACCACCAACTCCGACTTAATCAATTAATTTACATTCACGATCCAGACTTGGCATGAGTGCGGATGGTTGGTCCTCCTTGACCGTTACATATGGTAAGCGAGAGATTCAGGAAAAGTTATTCATTAAAATCCGTTTGAACTGCATTACTGCAGTAGTAGAAATTGAAAATCAGCATCAGTGTGAAAATATAATCATCATTCCTGAACTTTAGGAGCTAATTGCATCAATATGGATCTGCACCTGAGCAATTTTCGAAAGGTATGGAATTCAGATTATTGACTCGTTACTAATTCATTCATCAAATTCATCAAGTTATACCCCATTGAATCCAAAGTAGAACAGCGTGAAAAGTAGTGCTAGTTAATTGTGAAGGCTTGAAAACAGATTATTTAGCAAAATTACATTAATTATAGTCTAATTCATTACATTAATTAGACATTTTAGTAGTAGCATTTTATTCTTATCAAAGTCATCACTATTATTCCGCAAATTGTTCAAGTCAGTATATAAAATCAATGCACGAACTTTCACTTCATCTCACAATTGCAATCATAGCGCCCATAAGGCTCCAAAAATTCCGTCATGAAAATGAATTCATGCGGGGGTGCAAAATTGCCAAGGGTGTTAGCACAGGAACTCTCGCTAGACGCTCATTGAGCACCGTGTATCCCCTGGATCGAGGTCGGAATGCCCCATTCACACATTTCACATATACTCATGCACTTGAAATAATTTTATAGAATCGTCCGTTACTTTTGCATTCATTTCGTGTCCGTCCTTAGGAATTTAGCTTATTTTTAATTTCATAGTATAAAAACAGATTAGTTTGGTGTGTTTATTGTGAATTGAAAAGCAATTGGCGTTGAGTAATCAACTTGTAAAATAAGTTTAAGTGTGCAAATGAGTCTATTCTTGAGCAAAAGATTTTGGTAATGCATGGCGGGAGTTGGTTTTCTACTCTCTGGCCAGCCGGAATAGCTCACACCAGCAGCAGCAGAAAATTCTCATTCTCTTCCTAGCTTGCCTACTCGATCTTGCATGGTCGTGATGATGATGATTCATGAAAACCGGGCATTTTTATTTTGTTTTCGGTTGCATGCATGAAGTATCCTACGTGAAATAATTTAAGAGTTTATCCCACATGAAATAATAGAGATGTTTGCGGATTCTTTATTTTCCAGCATGATTTAATTCACTTTTCGAGTGCATAAATAACAGCGGATTTACTTTGGATTTTATGAATTAGAAACCTCTTTAAAATGTTTGCTAATTGTAAGTAGATTCCTACGCTCCGCTTTTCATGTACCGGATTTCTTTTTTCGGAAAGGATTACTCCCAGCATGATAATAAAGCAAAGCAAGACTTCATTAACTCTTCCCCAATTAATTCACTGTTTCATTCAGGAGCTTTATAATAAATTCATTGGAAAATAAATTATTCCGGAAGTTCAGAATTTTTTTCAACTTTTTCGTGAGAATCTCCTTCAACAACGTGAATGCGACACGACGTCACCAAAAAGACTTTCTAGCTTTCAGCCTTGCAGTAGTGGACGGGGTGGTAGGTCCAGATCCAGGTCCACATTCAAAATTCCAACTGATCTTACACAAATCAACATAAAAAATACTTACATATGAGTAGGAATTTCTAGAATAAATACACCCTGGAAACATATTTTTTAAAATAAATTTAAACAGTACAGTCGTATTCCTCACCTTCGAAAACCCCCATTTCT
>JAHZMX010004481.1:0-10632 GCA_027743895.1 Seira musarum
TCAGAAAAATGCACCGATTGCATTTTTCGACAATTACTGATTTTGCATATATTTTGATGATCATAACACTAGTGATGCAGTCACTATCAGTACAATAGACGGGGAGTGTGCTTGTTGATTGAGACGAGGGACGATGATAATGCTGGTGACGATGATGGTAGAGGTGAAGTTGACTGGACTTTAATGCAACTGGAGTTGGAGTTGCTTGGCCTGGTTCAAGGTTGATGTCCTTGGTGATGATGATGAGAGTTGTTGCAAAGATGAGATTATGATGATCGGAACAATGGTATTTTTAATATGGTATGATGAGATGGCTTATAGGAGCAGTGCACTTGTGATAAAGAGCTTATTGAAAAGTTCTTTTTTCAAGCACTTTTACACTACACAAAAAAAATTCACAGCACAGCATGCACAGCTGAATGATTTGTAACATTTAAATGCAATATCTCTTACAATTTGCTAGTTTCAGATACTACATGTTGCGTCTATTGTTTTATCATGACGAAAACTTCACTACGGTAGTCAGCATATACTTAAAACACTATAAATAAGAAGGTTGACGGTAGCTTAAGTTTATTTCTTACCTGACTACAGGTAGCTGACGTTCCCAATAATATTTTGAGATTTAATAAGCTTATTTCAGATTCTGACAATTACACAATTCTGAATAATTTTTTGAAATATTAAGAGTGGCTGACATACTTGCGTCATAATGCTTGAACCAAATGTTCCTAAAGATGATGTGTTCCCTTACAAAGTATTACTCAGTGATAATGCAACTCTTGAGCAATCTTGGCTTGTTACTGCGATATCTTTCAATGCACAGCTCATTGTAGTTTAATGTAATGCTACTACGATAGTTGAAGTTGATACGTGTAGACAATGATGACGTAAGTAGCTTCTATTGTCTGACACTATTTATAATTTAAACACAAACGCATCAAACGAATGATAGTTTAACGTACCACAATTGGGTTTATTTATGACTTTTACCGATAACGCCTTTTACAATGCGTATTCCTTAGACTAATAAATCCTTAACAATGGAAGAAAACATATTTGTTACTAAATTTACGCTTAAACGGAATCATTGCAGTGCAGTGTTTAAATTGTAGAAAAGGAACAAGCGCTTCCTCCGTCCAAGTTCACGTCGTTTATTTTAACGGTTTTCACAGACGGTCACACACATCAACACAAAAACTAGCCCTATTCAATAGGCCACCTTGGTGCAGAAATAAAAAAATGTATTAATAAATATGTTGTAATTTTAACCGTCATCATCGAGCATACACATTTTTGTTATTTTAAAATCCTGAAATATCACAGAATTTTTAAAACAACGAAATCTATGTAATTATACTAGAAGTATACAAGGTAATTAATAAAACTGAATCGCGTTGTTGTATCCGCATATCGCTGGCTTAGATTTGATATGAGCTATATGCAATTCTTGTTAGTTTTAAAATAAGCCATACGCGTTTCTCGTTAGTTTTAAAATGAGCTATACGATTTCTTCGTTAGTTTTAAAACGTGCTATATGCATTTTTTGGGGAAAATGAGATCTCTGTATTATTTAATAGAGGATAAAATTCCGCGCGTTTTGATGTGTCGATGTGTTTGTTTTGTTTATTGAAACATTACGTGTAGTCAATTTCATTTCGGCTAGACAATTTTGTATTACAATGAAAATAAAACGAAATCAGCCCCTCCAAGTAGAATTGGACCTGGCGGACTTGATAGTCACATTTATAATCGTGTATTCAACGGTTCGCACAATGTTTCGAATTATTTTTTTGAACAATCCTACTACTTAAAATTGATTTTTGTGTTTCGGATTTTTTGGTTAGTGTTTGAAAACGGTCGTTTTTCCAGTTGCTTGATTTGTACATATAGCACGTTTTAAAACTAACCAAAAAATCGTATAGCTTGTTTTAAAACTAACGGAAAATGCATGTAGCTTATTTTAAAACTAATGAGAATTGCATATAGCTCATTTCAAATCTAAGCCAGCGATATTTGGGGTACGATAAAGGCATGAATACCAGCAAATCACCAAAAAACGACTCTGTCCGTACAAGCCTACTTTCTAGTGAAAGTAGTTTGACGCAGTTTAAAAACCATATTGAAATCCAAAAATTAAATTTGGTATAACACCGTAAGTCCAAAAAAATTAAAAGTGGGGTAACATTCTCTTCCCTTTTCCTTTAACGGGCGGAGAGGTAACGCGGCCAACACAAAACAATGCAATCAAGCCACCCTGGCAAGCACCTGTTGGTTGGTAGAGACTTTAGAGCACTTAAAAGCTAATACGTAAAAGTCGTAAGCGATGATCAAAAATTTCAAATGTTGTAGTAAAGTTATACATTTGTCAACATGAGTTTGTGACAAAGCAACGCATATATATATTTTTGAATAGGAAAGGATTTATAAAAATAATTAACATTACTCTTGCATATATTTCATATAAATGGAAATATAAAAAATGACAATGGCTTTTATAGTATACTTACTATGGTTTGCGATTACAAACCTATCACGAATTATCGTGTTACTTTCTCTTACAATGGTTTTTTACAAAATGGTTATAAATCTTACAATTTTAAAAACTTCATGTTGTACCCCCTATGATATAATGATTACATAATGCTTTTGAATTGGAATTTTCAGAATCAGCTTGTTTGAAATATTACTGCAGGGAACAATCAAAAAAGTACCTGATAAAATTAAACAATAACGAAGAAATCTTTGAATTTACAATGTATGACAATGTCATTTTAAAGCCTTCATTAAAATATGAAGTAAAGTTATAAATGTGCGCTGTATGTATATTGTAACTTTTTGTTGTAACATCAAAAATACAAGTTCTTAACACCGAAGCAAAGGGAAGACCTGTGTTGATGGAGATGCCTCGTAATATTGTTCTGATTATTACTAAGGCGGTGGCGAGGATGCCAATGAGCACCACCAGAATCAGCCAAAGACACAAAGAGCACCATGCACCGGAACAAGTCCGCACAAAAAAAAGGGCACAGGGGCCAAGTCACACAAAAAACGGGGAACGGACACGTGTGGAACAAAAGGCACAGGGGCCAGAAAACACGAGCACCGAAAATCCGATAAGACGGAGGCACAAGGCCCAAAAGTCCAATAAGACGGGTCACAACGAACGAACGGTGATCACAAGCACAAAGAAGGCACCAACAGAAATCACCGAACCGGGAAGATTCCTTGGAAGCCATATGTTGATGGGATGATTTAAATGAATGTTTCACGTTTATTTGTATTTTTCTGCTCATAAGAGAGCTCTTTAATGACAAGCTGTGAAAATTGGAATGAGTACAAAAATTAAAAGTTTCTTAGATTAAAAGTAACAAGAATTAACATTTTTTCCTACAAGCTAAAAATGAAAATAGAAAGTGTGTCAAATAAGAGTTAGAAGGTGACCATTCTAGTCACCACAAAAAATATTGTATCATCATAATAATGACAGAAAAGGAAAATAGGCACATGAGCCCATTTCCTAGTCAATGCTAAGGCACAACATGTGCGTTCACTGAAGGTGAAGCACAAGACTTGTGGTCACTTTTATTTTAGAAAAGTGGGGCAAAAGAGAATGTGTGCGTAAGGGCTTACGTCACACAGAATATTTAAATGAAAAGATATTATGATCGCATTAGCACATCAACCTGAATAAACCTTTTATCCTTATATTTTCATGGCTGCAAACAGAAGAGATTACAGGTAGTTAGATCATGAATGTGATCCCTGATGAACTGCTTAATTTCTTATTCGCTAGAGGTATTTATAACATCAATAGGAGACAGCTAACATATCGCAATAATTTCGAAAGTATCCAATAATAACCTTTCAAGGTAATGTGCAAGGCAAGGTAATAAAGAAGCGTTACAATTAGAAGGTATGTTAAACAAAGTTCATATCAAATGTGCTTATCAATTTCTAAGTTGAAAAGGCAAAAATCATTAAATTACAACATAGCGTCCTGAGAGTTGTAAAACTTCGGTTTTTCAGCGTATATAAGTGAATTTGCATCCAAATAAAACTTTAATAATTTTAATTATATTGTTATTTGTAGTAGAATGGGAGAAACGGGATGTATTTTTATAAACTTCTGAGCGCATCAACACGCTCGTGGAATAATCCTGTTTACATCCTGTTCTTTCAATTAATAGGAGCGAAACGTCTTGTTTCCGCAAAAATCTAGATAACATGAATTACAGTTTTTATATGGCCTACATGCAGAGGTTAAAGCAATAAAGACTAGAAACATAATCGCTATCGCCTGTTACAATTTTAATTAAAAACGACTCCCCGTTGAGGAAGCTATACGCAAACTCATTTTTTCTTATCTTAATCGTTGTGCTTCATGTTTTCTATTCAATTCATATATTTGGGTTCATTGACGATATTAATGTAATCGTTTAACACCGTTCAAAAAAATGGAGAAAGACAAGGGAGTTTTGATTCGTGTTATGTGTGGTTCTTTTGGAAATTGACGGTTACCTATTGATAAGGTATGGCTATCGTCTCCTGACTGAAGTTTCAAGTCGGAGGGTGCCCTTCATTTATGAGTATTGTCAAGTAGGTATTAAGAAAATACATCGATGTTTGAAGATTAATAACAGGTTTTCGTAATTAAGAATTTGAATCTTTTACAATAATACACTTTCTAACTTATAAGCACCTGTAACACGCAAACCATGCGGGTTTGATTTCGTTCCATTTACGGATGTTTAATGGAGCATAATTCGCTCTAAAATGAGCTTAAATCGACTCGTAAGGCATAAAAAATGAGGTTAGAGAAAGTGGAGTAGAAATCGTATAAATTAGGAGGTGGATGCGCCCTACTATTGCAACATTAAAAAACTTTGTATACTGATTTATTTCTCTGTACGCATCAACTATTCCTAATAATTTGCTAAGGTCAATTATAAGACAGTCGGGTTAAGGATTTAGTATAAAACGTCTGTGAAATTTCTTGACGGTTCTGTCAGAATTATTGCACGAAAACCGCACGGTCTTATGCAAAAGTAGCAAAATATGGGTTCTGTTCATGGCTCATGATAATTTTGTGTCAGGAAATTCTAAATGTAACTATTGGAATTGGTCTTCAAACTTTTTGTCTAATTTCATAGAGCAAAGGAAACTCTTAGGAAATATGTAACCTTTTCATGTTGCCTTTAATGATAAGGGATAATGCAAGTTAGCCATTATGAAACGCTATTATATTGTGGCAATTTGTGAGAAGTATGAAATGAAAAAAGATTCCAAGCCAACCTCTATACTTTATTGTTGAAATACTTACATGCATGAATAATTTTGCGATAATACGTTGTATTGCTTTACGGACTACAAACATTTCAAAATGTAGTACATATGCTGATATCATTGGCTGACTAAATATTCAGTTTGTTTAGCACAGTACTAACACTGAAAGTTCTAACTACATTGCTTGATGTTCCAGGGTCAAGTAATATAATTTAAATGTAGGAGTAACGTATGGCGGTTATGTACAAGTTACCCAATATGCAGTTTGCAATGGAACGGTTAGAAAGTGGTAATTGGGAAAATAAGCGCTTAGGCTAGCATGGAATCGCACGGATCGCAATATATTTGACTGTAAATGAGTTAAGAAAACACTTTTTGTGCAGAAAATAGTGCCCTGTCTTTCCTAATTTCATAAACAGAACATAGTCATGTTTGTGTAAAATTTTGAGGAAAATTCTGCTTCTTCTGGTCCCCATTTTTTACTAAAAAGTGAATGCAGAACCCACTTCATCATGATCATGAAATTCATTTAGTGTGTCTGATTTAGATCCTTGAAACTTTGAAACCAAGTTGCCAATTCAAACTTCATAACTTAATTATGCCAAAATTGTAAATAATACTTTACAATTTAACCTTTTGAATAGGTTATTTATTTGGGTGAATCAATGATTTCAATAATCAACATTACAACTCAGGTACGATTTAATCATGATCAGAACGAAAAATTATTTAATGGTTTGAAAGAAAATGCTATCCGTGGATCTGTTTCAAATTCAAAACTTTGCCCGTTTCTTATTTGATCCAACTAACAGAGTTAATATATGCCAGTATAATTGTATTCAGTATATTGTATTGTATAACTATAATTGTATACATAAAATTGTACATTACATTCGGAGGTCAATAATGAAAAAAATAGAAATTTTGCAATTTCTACTTTCTGCTAATATTAAATTTCAAATATCTGGAGGGACACACCCTTGTTTTGTAGTCTTTGGTTCTGAGAATGCAAACAACGCAAGTCTTAAGATATCAAATTACTCGTACACGTTTGGCATTTGTATTCTTTTAAAATACAACAATTGATTGATGACAGTGTTGCTAATAACCGATTATCAGTTAAATATTATTTAGCATAAGTAGAATAAATGTAGAATAGCATAATACGTCAACATTTTCATATCATGATACAGATCATGATGATCATGATCAGTTAATTAAATAAAATAAATTGTTCTCGTTATTTTGTTATTTCCACATAAAAATGTATTAAAACATACAATGCTTTCTTTCAGCATAACAGAAATGACAATAACTAATTCGTAAATAAAATGAATTTTAATACAAAAATTTTTAAATGACCTGATTTGTTTAATGCAAATCTATTTGATGTTCATGAATTGACTTTGCCGTTTAATTTACTGGTGAAAATACAGGTGTTCCTAAATAAATGGATTCACGGCATTAGCATTTCTATCCGAAAAGGTACATAAATAGAGAAAAAACCACACTGCAACAATTTCAATGAAGCATACCCATTCACATCTAATTTATTTCCCTAAATTAATTCACATTGCATTTAATTAAAGCCAGATAATTTCACTTAACATATCCGATTGCGATAGCCGTGACTGTAAGGATACATCCGGTTTCGATGTTGATGACTTGAGCGACCTTAAGCAACAAAGGAGGAGATTTGAATCCGAACAGATCGATGGAATGGGTGGAAGAGGACCACAACCAACCTGCTTAAAAAATAAATATTGCAATTGCGAGCCATTCATTACCACATTCACCACCTGATCTAGCGCAACGACAACATCTCAAAAACATGACAATATTTTATTTTCAGCATTTTATAAAAAATATTTTAATGTTAGCCCGATCAACAATAAAGCTTTGGAAAGGCTGAAAAATGCTGCTGAATTATAAAAAAAGCAGTTCAAATCTTTCATGTCTGCATAAGGTTTTTATTGTTATTTTCAGATCACCTTCCAATTTGTAAACGCAATAAGGCCAGGAGAAGGATGAAGAAATAAAAACAGAATTTTCGTTTAGCCAGACAGATGCACCTACCTGTCACTCCTTTCCTCACTCATTTTTCTGCTACGTAATTCATAAAGCAACCTTACAAAAACATTCTACTCGGTTTGGCTTGATCCCCATTTCAAAGCATCATTTTAGTATGGAATGCAGCCAAAACCACTACGAAATTCTTACCTGCAGATACATAATAAAATTACTTAAACCAGCAAAGCCCTTTCCGTTTTGAAGAGGGTGATCAGATCATGGTTACTGGCATACCTGCTTTCGTCATTTTGATCAGAATAGGTGAAGAAGAACAATAACATGCGTTAATTCATGACAAACTCACGCAGGTTTTTTACGACGAAAACTAACCCTCCTGCAAGAAGCAAGTAAGATTTTTTTTTATCATTTTTCCGGCCAGCAGAAAAAGCGATGCCAAGCCTTGTCCTCAAGAAAAGAAAATGTTTTGGTGACGACCAAGTAAAATGAGACAATGTGGAGTAACCTAGTGTGATGCTGCAATCGAACTTCGAACCCATTCACATTTTTGGCTCAAAGTAAAACCGGTTTTGCTTGCTTGAATGCTCTTCTCTGTTCTGCGTGGCTTGGATTACGATTCCGTTTGTTTTAGTATGTGGATCGATCTCCTCAAAATAACATGTTTTCTTCGCTGATGAAAACGAATATCTGATTTTTTCATTGATTTGTGCGTGAATACAAGAATTTGAACTCACTTTTGAGTGCATAATAATCCGGTAGTGCTTGCTTAAAGAAAAATTTCGATGTACTGAGTAGTCTCTGCTCAGGACAAGTGTTTCATAATGAAGAAAATGAAGAAAAAAACTCTGACTTGGATGGAAATTTAAAAGTGTGAAAAACAGATAACATTTTGGAATCGGGTGCAATTAAGTTTATTTCAAAGTTATTCCGAGTTGAGCAAAGCAGCGTTGTCGAATTCGTCATAAGTGGCCAATCAAAAAAAATCCGTCCAACAGAAGTCAAGTCACATTCGAAATTTTTTAAACTCTGAAAAATGCAATTATAAACTACTGATTTGAACAAAGATCGTTTACCAAAAATTCGTAAGATGTGCACGATTAATAAACCCACCCTAATTTAGAATACAGTTCTCAAAATAAATTTTGCCTCTAGACGAACAAGTGCAAATGGAGAAATCCACCGCAAAACGATTTCTTTTTCGTTTCAACTCCACCATGAAGGGAAAATACCTCAAACCAGACAGACATGGGTCATCCACGGTAAAATTCGTTTGACCATGAAATGAAATTAAGGTGAGTAAAAATATTACTCCTTTGCGCCTTGTAATTAACAATTTTCAGTTTGTGGGTAAAATTTTTTACTCGTGTCATCTTCTTTGCTCTACTTTAAAATTCATTTATACACACATTTGTACCCATTGCAATCAAATTTCCCAGTTTGATCTCACTTTTCGTCTATATTTTCATTCGATGAAATAAAACATTTAATAATTCCCGGCGTGTCCATAATTTGTGGGAATTATTTAAATAGAGAATATGATTCAATAGGAATTGAAGGCAGGGAATTTGGTTGATAAGATCTTTATTTTATTCCAATTCTACTTTCATTCATCCTTTGCAATAAAGCATGACAAATGCACTATTTTTGTGGGTTTTCATTTCAGATTACTTACAAAAAATGCAATACATAAGCCGGAAAGCAACACACAATTCCGATAGTATTTTTATAAACGGGGAACAGATTACCAGGTAGACGAAAGCCCAGTCAACTGAAACTATTAATTGGGAAAAGGAAAACTCTAAAATGAATAAATGTTCAATTTCGGTGCAGTTTCCAGTCTTGAAATACAAGTAAGTGTTTGCTTAAAAAAATGATGCCTTCACTGTTTCAAAGTTGCAATTGTCATTGGCTATGACTTAAACGAATATAAGGTGCTTTGCATATTTAACAGCGCACGTATCTCGTTCCATGTCAAAATCGAAATCTTTGCTTCTAGTATGGGCTCCATGTTGTCCGTGCGGATCTCAATTTTGGGCAACACCTGTTATTTTCAAAGGGCTTTCAGAGAAATATATCATTTTTTCTGACAATCTCCAGCATAATAGAATACAAGTTTTGCAAAATTATAAGAAACAATTCACAAAATTAAAATATTGAAATAGTCGTTCACATTATTAAACATTGCTCAAACTTTTGCAGCATAAATTCCACAAGACACTACAACACATTAAATATCTACCTGAAAAAACATTTTAACTGGCTAGAATAAGTTATCGCTTTCTTCAATTTTTGATTTTGCCGTATAATTTTGCAGAAGTTATAATCCATTGCCCTGCGGATCGTCTGAAAAACGGATACTACCCTTTGAAAGCCCCTTGAAAATAAGCCATGTAGCATAAAATTCAGAACCGCACAGAAAACATAGAGCTCGCACGAAAAGTCAAATATCAATTTTTAACATGCAACGAGAGACATGCCCCTATAATTTTGCGAAGGGGATTATTATACAAAGGCTGACAAATCGTGCAAGCAGTGCAATGACGTTCTTTATTGTTTCAGTGCGCCCCAAAGATATTCCTCACCCAGTTAAAAGGAAGGGAAACCGACCAGGAAGGAAACGAAAATTGTTGAGTGTGCAAGAAATTGCATCGTACATTTATCATCCGCCTCTCATCCGTTCCATTGACAAGTAGTCAGCCTAAACAACATGGACTGGATATCATAGGTTTCCTGATTAAAATTTCCTTTCTTGAAAGTGTTTTGTGGATAATGTTTTGTAATAATTTTATCTGGTAGACATGCATTATTTCTGTGTCATTTTGGAACTTTTCGTTTGCAACACTGTCATCACTTTTATTTAATAAAGGAGCATCTCATTTTATAATTACTGCAGAGCTTTTGAAACTATCGAGATCATATTGTGAGTCATAATTTTTTGACAAGATGTAAATTTAGATTTTTAACGATTATGAGTTAGCTTTTAGAGTATTGAAGTTCAGGCTTACATTGTGGCTTGTTTTTGCATCTTTCTCGCAATTGCACAGTCGAAATAATTTAAGTTGCGTTCAAGCACTCCGAATAAAAAGCGGGCTGGGGCATGTCTGGACCGAAATTCCATAAACTATTTAATTTAAAAGGCGTGATTGTTGTTTGATTATTGTTTTATATCTAAACGAAAAAGGTGTTCACTATGATAGTGATAAGTATAACTAACTAGGGAAGCTCATGAACTGATAGGCGAACTACGACAAGTGAGATATCAAGTCTGGGGTAATTTGTAGCGTAGATTAAGAATCCGGTGTCATCTAACCGTCAATG
>JAHZMX010004482.1:0-12851 GCA_027743895.1 Seira musarum
ATTCGTCGGTTCAATACAAAAAGAGCTGTTTTCTTTGACAGCCTATGGAACTTGGCAGACATTGAAGCAGTATTTTGGGGACAATACTTTCGCTGCGCTGTTAACCCTTTCAGCTTTCAGCTACGTCGTTATCGCTGCTTAACGGTTTTTTTCAAAATAACAAACATTTAGTCACTTCAACAATCTTAATTTGATAGCAACAAAATTAAATCAATCGTTCTCTGAAATGCCATGTAAAAATACAAAGCCATTGTTTCTTTTCTAATCGTAAAGAAAGTACCACGTTGAAATCCAATTGGTTTTAGCGTTCTTAAAGTCTTAAGAATTACATTCCTATTTCTAATTCGAAAACCATTCAAACATATAATTCTCTTTTTTCTCTCAATTAACGTTTGACTTTCATCCAAACATTTGGAAACATACAATGAAACTAGGTAAATACTAACTAACCAATTTGCCGCAAAAAAGCAGCAACATAAGTGAACAATGGGCGGTAAGTTTTTGTAAAATTTAATTCCAACCGCACTGAATGAGACAAGACCAACAAACCCAATTCCATATGAATAAAGTAATTCCTCAGATAACCAAGTTCCTATGGAAACATAAGTAGCAATTTGAAGAGTAGCATACCACTTTTGAAATTGTTCGGTTCGTACTGAAAATACGGAAATTATATGAACACAATGAAAACAAAGTTCAAGGTAGTAAATTGCGCTGGATGCAATCATTGGGATAAGTCTAGCCCCTTCAAATGTACAAACTATTACCAAAAATGTCCGTAAAATATGTACAAGCCATGTCATATTATTATCCCGTGGGAATATTATGAATAAAGTGTAGTAGAAGGGATCCAAATCCATGTAAATTCCAAGTGGTGGCACAATCACCGGGATTAGTAGAATCCCAACAACGAAACATTTGATTGTTTTCGAAGTTGCCATCCAACCCTTGTCTTCCATAAATCTTGTTGACATTACTGCGTTTCGTTTTGACACCAAATTCAATAAACCATTGAGCACTTTGAAACTATCTGTTATTGAGTTTATCTGGCTAATTAGGATGTAGCTATACCCTAGCATAACTATTGCACATAGTCCTAGTGCAAAACTCGTGATTGCCTGGTTTGGATCATTTGGCCAGTGTGTGGAGACAACTATTACGCATGATCCAAATCCAATGAGAAATACAATAATTGACATGTGAAAATACCAGAGGAAGTAGTGTCGTGAGTTTCTTCCTTCCGAAAATATTTCTTCTGTTTCGGTGTCCCATTCCAAAATCATTCTGACTGGGTAAAATTTGGAAAGATTGTGGTGTAGTGTCAACACAGATCCAAAATGCGATTTCTTTACCTTCATTTTTAGGTAACTCGGTGCTCAAAACTTACTTGGAGTATATATTTTTTTGCTAATTTTAAGGAGATACGCAACCAATAAGAAATGGGAAAAAGATTCTGGCTCACATACTAAACTATTGCAGGAATTTCATTTATTTTTAGTATTGAAACTATCTGCCTGACTTACGTTAGCTCATCAAATACCAAGGATTTTATAAAAAGTTGATTGGATTTTTTTCCTCAATTTGACCGACAAGGAAAACTAATTTGCGATTCATGATATTTTAATATGGCTTCAAAAAAATAAAGCTGCGTAGCTGAACGTGATAAAGTCGTTTTTATAGACGAGAAAAATGAGTATGTCATTTTCAAATTTCATATAAGTCTGTAACTATGCAGTTTAAAATTTTATTAATCGTTGACCAAGTGAGTATTTGAAAACCGATGATTCTGTTTTGACATAGGTGCCATCCTGAGTGTGACAGGAATCTCTAAGTTTTAGGTCAGTTGGTGAGTCGTGACACCATTCAAAACACTTATCATTTGATTAAATGGATACACAGACAACACAGTTGACAGCAAAAGGCAGTACTCCACTAATAGTTCAACTTTCAGCAAAAATTAAAACTAATTTGTTTCCCGGCATATTGGAAACATATAACTGATCGATGGAACCACGAACTAACATATTAAACCATACCCCAAGTGTCTCTGCTACGAATTTACTTGTTCGTGGTCTGTTTGTCTTCCTTTCTGTTAAGAGAACAAACTTTGAAAGACATTATTGCGTAGCTGACGTCATCATCGGAGTATTGATTTCGATTGGGTTGTCTGTCCGTCTGTGTGTCTGTGCAGATGATAACTTTCGAAAGGGGTCACCGATTGACTTTAAATTTTTAACAATGGTTTCTGGCGTACTGGGAAAGACACCTAAAGGTTTTCAGCAAAATCGGTTAAGAAATAACGGCAGGGTCAAAGGTTGAATTTTTTACATTACGCATATAGTTTTTAAGGGCTCATTTGGAAGAGCTTGAAAAACTGAGGAAGGCTGTTAGTTGAAAATTTATAAATTTTTTAACCGTCAACGGCAGGAAGCCGTTGAAAATTTTTTTATTGCAACATATGGCTTGTGATAGACTCTTTCGAAAGCCCTTGAAATGGTTAGTATAACTGCAATTTTGTTTTGAAATTCGTTAACCGTCAACGGCCACGGACGGTTAAATTGCTTTTTATGGATCATGGCGCGTAACATCTCATTCGACAGGTCTGTTAAAGCTCTTTTCATTCAAATATGTTGTAATGCTTTTCATGCGAAAAATTCGTGGGTTCCAAGGAGCGGTTTTGTTTGACAGCCTGTGGAACTTCGCAGATATTAAAACAGTATTCTGAGAACAGCTCTCCCATCGTTAACTCCGTTCAGCTACGTCGCTATCGCTGCTTAACAGCTTCATTCAAACACATCATTACTCTTCAAGAAACCTACAAAAAACAATACAGTGGGTTTATTTGGGACAAATAGCGTCTTTACATTTCTGACAAAACCTAACAAAGCATATCACTGTCTTAGGTCTTCTGCTCTAACTGAATCAGGATGACCGTGAGCATGCCGGGAAAAACTGTTATTTTATACAAGTATGAATTTTGTTTCATGATGGCGGTATATTGCAGAGATAACATGATTCTATCAATTTTGAAACAGCAATGAAAATATCATCCGGGCATTTCAACTGCTAAAGAACGTGAGGGAAAAATTCCAGTAAATTGCGAATTTCAGTGATAGGTAAAAGCCTCTGGGAGAAAGGTATTTTAAAGGAACATTTAATAGGTTTTAAATTTAATTTCAATGGAATTTGATTTTGCCATATTGAAATACCTCTGCTGCCACCCTCTGCTATTGCTAGCTTGTATAGGAGTTTCAGTCGCTTTTTATTCAGTTACCCCAATAAAAAGCCTTTGTGAAGACCATCCATCATCGAACAAGGTTTAAATTGGATTTTACTTTCAATATCATGAAGGTTCCAAGAGGAGCAATATTCGATTCAATAACGCGTGTCTACTGAACGACATATCCAGACTATTACATTAAGAAGTCACTGCATACATTCACTCACCTGGACACCAACATCTCCTTATTGAATTATTTTATGATTTTTCAAACGACATCATTGCAGAATTGTGTATAGTAAACGCAGTGGTGCTTTAATAAACAGTGACGCTGTGAAAATAATGTCAACAAGATGTCTTGCAGGGGATCTTTTGACTTCAATAGACCGGGAATAAAACGGCATGACTCCAAACTCACTTTACAGATATTAGATTTTCATGGAATCCCATACTGCTTCTCCAGGCCGGACCATGTTTTAAGTAATACTATTGGATATGAACTTTATTTCGTAAGTCAAAAAATGCAAGAACGTAAGCCATCGGAAGTAGGTAAGGAACTATGCAAGTAAGAAGTAGAATAGGGAGTGTAACCACCCGATGACAGTCATCAATAAATGAAAAATTAAACAATTATTTACAAAGTATTGACCTGTTTAGGCATTTTCGCAAAGAAGAAAAAACGTCTGCTTGATGCATAATGCAAAGTAAAATTATTGAAGCCGTAGATGATAAATTTTTGCGAAGATTGTCTTTCCAAGCCACCTACCAGTCTTACAATGAGTACTTGGAGTGTGATTCTACATGCATTTCTTAACGTTCTTCATTTCACTTAACCATGTAACCGGAACCCATGTTGCTTAAGCGAGAGCGCTTTCACTGCTTTTGAAATCAGTATAGGTAGTTGTGATTTACATACATAGAAGGGACACCAGTTCCTCTCCTACCGCAATAGTTTCATTTATACAGTTCCTACATACCTTGAGTATTTTACTGGCTTAATCCGAATAACAGAGAGTTTCAGGAAAAATTCACACATACGATACTTGTCACAGCAAAATAAAAGTACAGTACCTATATGACAGGGGAGGGGGCTGGCTGTCGACTGGAATGACAGAGAGTGACAGGGGAGGGAGGGGGGTCCTAAAAATCGCGAAAAATCGATGACGTAATTTATGGATGATCCCAGAGGTAAGCACAATTTAATAAAATTTAATGAAAACTGTTTTATTCGGGCATATAAAAGCGCCTTCTAATTAAAGATCATCAAAAAATCGCAAATATTTTGCGCACAAACATCAAAAAGAGTTAATGTCAAGCTTCTAGAAATATTCTTAAAATTACCAATGCTGAAACCAATATCTGGACAAGAACGCAACCGCTTACGATGAACTCCTCTAATCAATGCTCTTTTCCATGCTCTTCTAAACAATTTTCCAATTCGGTTCGGAGACTCCGCAAATACAACCAGATAGTACAAGAAAAATATAGAAATATTGATTACAGCGCAAGCAATTAAAATTACAAAAGGTAGATCATTGCCCATTTTTATGATTACATAAGAGCAGCAACTCGCAACAGGAATTGAGATACACACCAAATTGTAGAGCGGCCATTTTGTGACATTAACTGCAATTCGCAGGACTAATTGAATGTTGCGGAATGTAAAATAAGATGTATTAAATTGATGCAGTTCAAGTTTCGCAGTTCTTTTTCGAGGAAGGAGTTGAGTGCAAAGTTTTCTTGTGAGGTCCAAGTTTAAGAGGAACATGAGCAAAGGCGATAGTACAATTCCAAGGCCAAATAGAAGAACGAAGTAGTACCAAACGGATATGAGACACATCGTAACGAACTTGATCCACCTGGTTCTGAACACCAATCCAAGATATTCATACAGAATTATTTCTATCGGACCAATTTCCAACATTGCAGGGAAAATAGTAACGGTTGGTGGATAGCATGCAAATCCCATGCTGAAGACATACCAGAAGATTTCAGAACATCGGGAATCTCGCTCCTCATCTCCAGAAATGACTGCACGTTGAACAAGCTTGTAGAGCTGATTTAATTGGTAAATACACTCTACCCTAGAGACCGTCACCATTCGATAGAATATAATGGAAATTAGAGACAAACAAAATGACATTGTGTACAAAATGATTTGCTCGATTTTCGTCGACGACTTATATGAAGACCAGTTGGAAAACAGGAATAAGATTCGACGATTGGAAAAGAAAATGATAAAAATTATGAAGGACAGCATAACAAATCTCAAACGCCGATGAAACGGCTCAGAGAATTTTGGATTTTCTGTGAATTTTTTACCGGTTTTGCTGAACTTGTAAGGGAGTGGAATGACATCTTGAAGAAAAACCTGTATCTTTAATGCAACCTTAGTGAGGGACATTTTGCAGATTTTTATCTTGCTCGTTTCAGTCACTTTGTCTCAATGCAAACAAGGAGGTCTCCAATATGATTTAAATTGAACGAAAAAAACCTATGCATCATTATGTACGACCACGGTCACGTTCATTTCCACGCGTCACGTTGTCTCTTGGGGTCATTTGAACAAGCTTATTACAAAAAAGAAACGAGTTTTTAAAGAAATGGATTCACAAAATTTGTCTGGGCTGAAGTAATATGAGGTACATATTATACAAAACTCAAATACAAGTATGTACCTGATTTTTATAAGGTTCGACGCAAAATTGTAACCGGAACGCGCTATTTGATTTAAATATATGAGTTTCTTGCTTGGAATTTGCCATCCTTTCTGGAACAGTAAAGGTGGTTAGAAGCATTTTGTTTTCCAGAAGCACTCCAGTGACCTACACTCTCTCGAAGGTATGAAAGTACAATTTAAAGCTCAAAGACACCTGAAAATGCTTGAATAAGTACTGAATTTTCAAAAATGTGTATTTCTTTTTCGCTAGCGTAGTAAGCGAGTCATGGGAAAATGCTGGGAGCGCGCATAGATTTGCAACACACCTTACTGTGACAAGGTAAAAAAATTGTGTTGAGCATACATTGATCCATACCTCAGTGTCTGTGAATGATTAACCAGGAAAAGGCGTGTCAGCAGAAATAAAGCTTAACCAGATTTAATACCCACGAACGTAAAGAAAAATTTATTGAGAACAAATTGAAATTTGTTCATGTATGAAAAGCAATATCATACTATTTTTTAAATGGGGCTTGGATAGAAAATTGCAAAACTACTTTTCCGTCACAGTATGTATCACATATACGTAACCCGAAAAAATCAAGGTGCAGATACTTGGATCATTGGTAACGATTGTATTGCTTCCCCAGTTTTTGATTAAACGAGAAAGCACAAACGGAGCAAAATCTAAAGACTCTCTTATTGTTCCGTGGAAATGAAGTAATGCAAACTTTTGTATGCATTCAATAAACCACGTACTAAAATAGATGTAAAAAGTAGATGACCTATCTATTCCTGATAGATTGAAGCAAATGTGGTGGGGGACTCGCACTAAACTCTTTTTAAGAAAACCATTAGACACAACTTTTCCGCATCTTACAAAATCAGTAAGCAACATAAAATCTATAAAATGCTAATTTCAAACTGTGCATTTATTCCATAGTTTACCAGTAAGTACTATATTACATGTGATATTAATGAACCTATATAAAGCTTGAAATAGCTCTATTTAGTAATAGATAAACGTGTAGGCGTTTTATGCATTTCATGTTTAATTTTATGGTGAAAAGATATTTAGGCAAGTCAATTGATATTTGAACCGGAGTATGAACTGGAAAAAAATGAGTTTTTATTTTCTATTTCAATGTTCACCTGAATAGTTGCTATTACAGAATGAAAGAACTACAATTTTTATGAATGAAGATGTGCAAGAAAGTGAAATTAGGCGGTCGCAACCGAACCCAACGTCATGGTAAACCATACCATTGCTTCACCACTGATAGTGAACTATTCGCTATCACTCTTAGTCGTGATGGGGAAGAAGTTCTAAGCTGTGATGAAATAGCATCACAGTCGTCATGTAATGCAAATTATTGAATAGAGAAAGTAATTAATTAAGTTTTGTGAAACTATTTAAGGCAAAAAATGATTAATACAACTGTTTGTTGCTGCTAGGCTCACAAGCGTAAACACATGACTTCTGAGACAACTGTTAGGCTCGGTCTGATTACAAAATTGAAAGAAAGGTCACGTATGATGTATCAAATAACTTAATTCAATGCAAGAAATGGTCAGACTAAAATAGGGTGAAAATCGAGCTAAAGTTTTAACATAAAATGATTATATTATCACAGGCTGTTTAAAATGTTATTAAGCTAACCTAATTTAAGTATTTCGTGAGCGAAAACTTTATATGGGAGCATTTCTACGACCGAGAACCATAACAAAACCCCAAAAACATTTAGGTCAAAAACTATTTAAAATAGCCATATAATAACAACCATTACTTGTCAAGATTTATTTCAATCCAAATTTCTTTCCGTACGATTGTATGAAGAGGGAGAATGTATTTCGAAAAAAAAAATATTTATGTTTTTGTCTGCTATGGGGTTACCCAATTGTAGATACCCAAAACTTTTCTTCGAAAATACGCAGAATTTAGTTAGGTACTATGCAAAGATAAAGTGATTACTGGAAAGACTAATAATTTTGAGCCCTTAAATAACCAAGAAGATATTTTAAATTCATGGAAAATATCCTATTGGAACCAATTTAGCTTTATAAACGCCTGCTCATCTATTTAAATTGGTTCCCTGGCCTCTGCTAACCCAACAATGCTCTATTATATAAAGTCTGCTACGATTTCCTTGCCTGGCACGAAATGAGCCTAATTTATTGAATTTGTTCGACATAAAAATTTAGGTACTTAAAATAAGAGACGGTATTATTTTCCTTTTACTGGTTCGACTTTACTTTGCATCAGTGTTATTCAACTGTCTTTTGTGCCTACATATTAATATATGTAACCGTGTTTTTCGATTAGTTCTGAGCCAATCTAACGAGTCAAACCTTCTCTTTAACTTTACTAATATGAAGCATCCAGTTCATTGACAGAAAAAGCCAACAACTCCTACGCAAATCCTATTAATGCCCAGAATAAATCAATGTGGCTGAATTTAAGTAGGTTGCAGTTTTTGAACGGTTATTCACATCCACTAATAGGTACATTATTGCAAAATTTATTTGCTTACGACCAAGCCAAATATAAATATGACAAATACTTTTGACAACAACTTGTATTGCTCCTCAAAACTCAGGCCAAATAGGGAAGAAAAGTTTCGTTCTTCTTTGGTAGTATCTACTTGCTGTGCTTTACAAAAATTGCTTCTGGAAGTATTAAAAATGGTTTCCAAATTACTTTTAATTGGAGCAAAAACAAACCAATTTGTAACAGACAGAATATACCGTTATCGCCCAATAGTATACTGGGACGCGGGAACCGAATCGTTTCGGATTGAGAAACGCCGAACGCACTTATTTTGTTGGTGTATTTGCACATCAATACTGCTAGTAAATTTTACCCTACTCACATACGCAATCATTTGTCATTACTACGGTTACGTGACATTTCCATTTTACAATCTTTTCGTCATAGGAGTTGAATTAATGTTTGCGTTTAGTATTCCAGTGTTTTCGCTTTTGCTCATTTGGGGTTCGGCGGATCTGGTCTACGCTATAAATGAAACCCTGTCATTTGAGGAAGATCTTATTCCAAATCGTCAGATAACAATTGAATTACGTCGGATCTCAGGAAAAAATTCATTTGTAAATAAATTCATTTCTATTTTGGAATACTTCAAAGGCTATTACCGAGACTTGTGGTTTAATGGAAAACTCGACCTTCATGGAATATTCCTAAATGGACTTGTAATTTCGTTAGCAATCTCCCCATTTCAAGCGCCGGCTGCTGTTCTCTTTGTTAAACTGGATCCGATTGCGTTTGCACTAAGAGCTTCAAATAATCACTTGGAAGATAACTTAGGTTTAAAAATATTGAGAGTAATTATCTTTTTCGTTCATGTTAACGAGATATTAAGTATGACGAGATTGCTTTGTTTGATGGCCTTAATGGCTATTTGCAGTTTTTGTAACATTTTAAAATTTCTTCAAGCTAGGGTTCCGAATCGAATTGTTACAGTATTAAGGGTATGTTAGGCTTCGTCTGTTATTCTCTATCGCGAGCGAAACTACAACATATATGGTAACGATTTTTCTGGTCCTTGCTTTTATGGTCATGCTCCCCCTCACAACAGTAGCTGTCCTGTCATTTGGGGAAGTTGAATTGACGACATTTCTCGTGTTTGTTTTTATCGTAATACAAGGTTTATTTGTGGTCGTGGAAATGCTTGCTATGGCAGTAACATTATATGTGGAGAGTGAAATTTGTCAGCGCAAGTGGATCCAGGCATTTGCTCAACATCAATCAAAGCGACTTCGAAGTTCAACTAGGATTAACAATTCTGTATTGAAGCGAATGACAGCGGCACTTGTCCGGCCTTTTGCTTTTACTTATATGTCATTAGGACAAGTGCGACCGTCAACTAGAACTGACTATTTCTATTCATTAATTGAGAATATAGTGAACTCTATTCTAACTTTTAAAGATAGTTTTGTGTTTACATGAAATTAGCTAGGTGAGTTATCATTAAGAACACATAACATGCAACTGTTCTGTCCGACTTTAACTATTATTGTTTTTTGCATTATATCAAAATTTTTACTTTCGACCTTAAGAATATTTCTGTCCAGTGCTTGTATATGCCAAAGCACTATTGCAACCACCAGTAATCTGTAATGCATGCATTTTGCGTTCATTTTAAAGAATGATGATGACTTTAAAGGCAACGAGTTGTAAAATGCCTTACTTACAACACAGGCGGCGTAAATGCGTTCGATTTTTTTTCAATTGCACTCAATCAATTTTGTAAATTATGAGGCAAACATCAAACATTAGAAATAATCCATTGAATGGAAGGCAAATTGAGTCAGGTAAACATTTATATGGTTTTATACTTTAGACGTGGTAGTATCAACGTTGACTGTTCTGTCTCATCCGACAAGTGATATTAAGTATGACCCTATTTCCGAACTTGGGTTTGTAATGGAATTCCTGTTTTTACACAAAAATAGACCAACAGAAAAAAGCGGAATGGGGACCTAAATATTCAACGGTCTGATATTTAATCGGATTAAATATTTAAGTACGTCTAGACGGACAAAATAGGTAAAGTCAACTTTTGCTGAGCAAGCACAACTAGTCCCTAGCAATTGGTTTTGTTTTGTGTTCGGTACTATTTTATTGTATAAACACGTAATTGTTTTTTTCTAAACACTCGCAATAAATTGTAGAAGTGATTATCTCATTAAGTAATCTAAAGTGATTGAATAAATAAAAAACGATTAAAAATAGATTTACTTCAACCCCACCCATTCAAAAAAGAAGCTTGTAGTCGCGTATAAACTACTCCTAGGTCTCTGCTCCACTAACTGATTTGTTTGTGTTATTTCATTTATTTATTTTCACAGATCTAATGCCTTACTTATGGTTAGCTGTATGACTTTTGCGATACATTTTTACTAGGATGCTCATAAAAAGTGGCAAAACTATTTCATTGAACCATTCCAAAAATACCTACCGGATCAGGTTGACATTCGTGGGGGATTTCTAGTCCAGTGTTATTTTGGTTTTGCAATAATTGCTTGTGGCAGCAAAAAAAACTAGATTATATATGAAGTGTAGTCTTTCTGCGGCATGTTATGTGTCATTCCCCGGCAGTGCAAGCATGCATGGGGTCATGATTGGCCCAATGTATTGCAAAATTTTAATATTCAGGAGGGTCGCACGAGGTCAAAAGTATGCTTTACTTTTCAAACAACATCGAATTTGCAAAAAAAATCTGCTCCTGAATTTTTATTCAACAACTTGCTTGCCTTTGTGTAATACTGGATTCAACGAGTTAGAGCTTTAAAAGTGCTATTCAATTACTCAACCACTGTGCTTTGTAGATTACCTAACTTCTGCTCTCTCTAATCTGTGGGTAATCGCTTTTAAACAGGTCGCCGCCGTCGGAAGATACAAACGACTTTGTTTGTGCCGCTCTTTATGTACCTACTATGTACAAGTGAAATTCAATTTTTCTTTTTCAGCAGCGATCGTATCTTTGTATAATTGCTTTTTTGTTCCGCCCTAAGTCCTCAGGGCCCGGTTCCATGGTTTGGAACTTTACATCTTTGGACTGCTTGTCGATTTTAAACATATTCAGAGCTCTCGTGCTTACTCAAAATGGGCAATGGTATTTTTTCTTGTATAAATTAACGTCAGAAAAGCTAATAACCTCGTCATACATATTTTACGAAATTGTTATTACTTTACTTTATAATTTGATATTTTAATTGGCCATTAACTCAATGAGTATTTTCTTACTATTTGTAATAAAGACCACGCTCGAATTTAAAATGCTGACTTCTATTTATTTCTCGATTAATTCTTCATTCTGGAAAAGGGCAATTCCTTTTTTGGTTTATCGATCAGTATGTGTCCTTATTAAATTTAAACCATCAAAATAATACCTACGCAGTTAAAGATTCTTAGCCTGTACTGTTAGATGCCAACTTTAATCGTGAGTAATGTCAAACTTTCTAAGTGTTTGTGTTTTTCAAACGAAAAAGATCAAAACAAGCTTCGCACTAAAATTCGCAGGTTTTCTTAAACGAAATACTGGATTACTTACTTAACAACGGGATAAGCTTGATTTAACGATCGGCTGCCAAATTTGTGCTCCACAGGAAGTCAGTAACAATGGTTTCAAAACTATTACTAAAAGGCGCAATTTTAAACCAACTTGTAACCGACAAAATATGCCGTTATCTTCCACGGGTTTTCTGGGATAAGCAGTCATAATGTTTTCAAATAGAAAATAGAAGAATCCAATTAATTGTTTTTGAGTATATGTGCCTCTGTTCTGTGTATAAACAGTCCACTTCTTTTGTACACGTTCTTTCGTCAATTCTATGGCTTCGTAAAATTTCCTATTTACTACCTTTTTATTGTGGGAGTGCAATTTATTTTTTCGTTGAGTGTACCGTGTTATTCTATGATATTCATTAGAGGCACTCCTGACTTGATTTTTGCCCAAAATGAAATCCTGGCATTTGAGAATAGTTCAATACCAAGTCGTAATGATACGCCAGCTACACGACAAGCGATTGGTCAAGCGAGAGCACAGAAATTTAACAATGCTTTAAAAAATCTTCATTGCTCTTATAACGATTTATGGTATTATGGAAAACTGGACTATCATGGAATTTTTACAATTGTTCTTGTAATTTCGCTTGGAATTGTTCCACTTCTGTCACCGGCAGCAGTTCTGTTTGTCGGCTTTGATCCGATAGGACTACTGCTTAAAGCTGCTCATATTCACCTGGAAAATAATTGGGCTTTAAAACTGTTGAGAATATTTACCTTCTTTGTATATGTTAATGAGGTACTAAATATGTTGCGATTGTTGTCATTGATGGCAATGTTAACGACTTGTAGTGTGATTAATATTCTGAAATTTTTCCAATCAATAAGTCCATATCACAATACTATTGTAATTATGAAATATGTCCAGATTCGCCTATTATTTTCAG
>JAHZMX010004483.1:0-12311 GCA_027743895.1 Seira musarum
CGGTATCGAGCCGAGCCGAGCCCGAGCGCTCGGCTCGACCGAGCACAAACCTTTCTAAAAAGCCGAGCAAATTTAATTTTTTTTTTCAAATTAACATAAAAGAAAATCCGCATTTTCAGAAATAGAATTGGTTAACAAATTCAGTTGCTGTCTGGGATAAATATAAAATTGAATTTCTGTTCATTTTTTCATAATTTCATCATTTTTATTTCGATTTTTGAATTGTCGGCCTAGTTTTGATGCCATTTATACAAAAACCAATGAAATTTCTGCTCGAGTGCTCGGCTTGCCGAGCACCGAGCAAAATTTTTCAAAAAACAAACCTGCTCGAGCTCGGCTCGGCTCGGCAAATTTGCTGCTCGTCCCATCCCTAGATTACTAAAAATATAGAGGCAAAGAAACAGACTTATTTTGTCCACATCGCTTCCTATCTTACCCGTGTATTGCATGCAAGTATTCTAGAGGTATCGAAAACCCCAGAGCACGTAACAAAATCGCATAGCGGCAGTACTTTTTTTATTTACCGCAGACCAGGTTTAAAATTGCCCGATACATCGGTTTTTTGGGGCTCGGAATCGAACTACTAAAGAAAGAACGAATTCACAAAACCGGCTTGTCTTTTGGTTTTTCCAACTTCCGAAATTTGAGATGCTCCTTATCAATACTGTTTCCAAGGTAGCAATAAGACTGTGACTGAATTCTAAAAAAAATAATTTTTGATGTATTATTATCTGCGTTGCATGTTATTCACTCATTTTTCTATTTGTAGTTTTCTGAGAATGTTATGGCTGCTTTGAAAAACAATGATTCGGAAATTGAAATCATTGAGCTCTTTATATTGTTGGACGTATCTGATTCAGACGGTGCGTGGGAGTCAGATTCTGCAGCATCCTCTTAGTGCACATGCACTTAATGCAAAATCCACTTAATCTCAACTTTTAATCAACATAAACATAGCTATTCCATTCCACACAAGCCTTACTTAGTTTCTTTCGTCAATGTGATGCGATGCAATAACCCAAACGTCAGAATAAACGATTACGGATAAGAGAGAAAGTTCTCATAACTTATGAAAGTCACAGTTACCAAAAGATATTTGTGTAAATTGTAAATAGAAGTATTTCATGGTAAAGGTAGAATCAGGAATTTTTACAAAGTTCATTTCATAATACTTTATGTGCTAGGAGTAAATCATTCATGACGCTTTCCTATGCAGTGCGTTCCCATTTCGCTGGGCAGTATATGATGGAGAAAGAGTAATTATTCTCAGGTAAATGGTCAATGCCAAGGGTTGCAATGTCCCCAAAAAGAATTAGGTGAAAAACCTTTCTTACAACACTTCATGGTTCATGCAACGAAAAGTTTGGAAATCAAGATTCTAATTGGCGTAGTTTCGATGACTGCGAATCTGTCTTGTTGTCTGTTGCACCACTTCGCAAAAACTTGGTGTCCACGTGTTTTTTTGAGGTTTTAGGGAATATTTCCCAACGTACGAATTTAAATTCATGCCTAGTGGCAATTTTATAAAAATAATTTTTTATTTGAATTCAGACTTGAGTCTACACTTTGAATCTTATAAAACGTTTAATGTGCGAGTAGAGTAAATGAGAAGCAAATATGTATCATTTTTCGGATTTTTCCAGTAGCAATGCAGTACTAATTATTATACTAACAATAAAACGTCTGAGGCAGTACTAATAATCATTCACAGCTCATTTGGTTTGTGATTGTAAAATTTTCACAATTACAACGATGGGGCAACTCAACACGCAAAATCATAGTTTTAAGACATTCTGCTAATAAAAAATTCTGCAAAACAATACAAACTTCGAAGCGGTTTCAGGCCAGTACTACAGACAGCAGGAGTAAGGATTAATTGGTGGAAATTTTAGAAAATATCATGAATTACAGAAAAAGTAATGCGAATAAAAATGTAAACTGCTTTCTTGAGATACTTGTCCTCTATTGCTACAGGATGACACGAATTGTTCTACGATAGCTTTAATGTGCATTCCTTAGTTTTAATGCAAGCTTAGTATTTCTTACTATCCGAATCATTGCAGTCCGAACAATGCACCATTTGCTTTTAATGAAGAAACTTATTCCAAGCATGAAATTCAGTAGTAACTTCAATCGCAATGAATTATGACTTAAGTCATATTTGGAGTTTGGTAGGCTTATTCTAAACTCTAGTTTTCTCATGTGGTTTCTCACACGTCCAACAAAATCAGGAAAGCATAATATTAACTGACCAAACTTCCCCGCTTCAACTAGAAAAATGATGGATACTACAAACAGTAGTACAAAATGAACCATAAAAACAACTGAAATGTTATCGTTCATTTTGAGTGCTTTTGCTAGATCTTTTGAGTGGCGGATCGAGTATACCAAATGTTTGTAAGTTTTAATGTACTTTTCCCAATTTTTCCATTGTCTAGCAATGCCTGATTCCAAGATTCCTGCTAGTCTCTTGAAAATCCAAAGATTTGGAAAGCGAACACGTTTCACTAACCACGTATGTCGGCGGTGGAAAAGAGTTTGTTTGCTAACCGAAACGAAGGCATCACTGTCATTATGAAGCATACTCTTCAAAATCATCAAGCTTTCCTGAATCATGCTAGCCCAACTTACGAAAGCAGTGTTATTGCAGTACTTGATGTAATTCAGATAACCGCGAGGAACTCCTTGATTTACTACGATATCTAGTAACTGACCCCTTTGAAAGTTGTAAACTTTCTCGTACAGCTCTTTATAAATATTAGGATGTGGTGTATTATTATGTGCTGAAATATCCTCTGCGAGTCTGTATTTTTTAATCATTTCCTTCAATAGAGCCCTATCAGATGACCATCCCAACATGTCGTCGTATGGAGCACGACCTTTATTTGATGAGTTATCACGGGATGCTAAAACATAATAGAAAAGGCGAAATAAAAGTTTACATTTTTCAATTAAATCTTGCGTGTACAACACTTCATGATGGGAGTATATTGTAAAGTTGAATTTAAGCAGTTCATCAAATCTTTGAAGCGGAATCGGAAGAACTGGTGCGCTTAGATCCGTAATGTTTTGACCCTTGTACGCATTGCTTAAAACAATCCCCACCAAAAGCCATGCCGTGAGCAATAAGTAGGATGATCTGGGATTTGATCCGGAAAATCCTTCTTGTTCTAGCAAAATTTTTATTGGAAAAAGAACGTCTCCTTGGCGTCCTAATCGGCACAACTCAGTTATAAAAATAAGCGAAAGCAGAAAAATCCAGATTTTAGTGTCAAAGGCTGAGAAGTAGTGAATAATAGAAAGTTGTCCAGATTTGACCACGGCACATGTAATAAACTGAAGACCCTCGTCCTCCAATCCGACGAAACCCGTACTATCGAATCCGAAAGTGATTGAAGCTGTTTTATTTGACGAGTTGGTAGTCTTAAAGCCAGGAAATATTTCCATTAGCAATGCCACGTCAGCACTCATCCACTCGTGGAAATTTACAAATTTGGGGGTAGTGCTGGTATGCGTCATATTTCTTATCAATTTTTCAAATTTAGTGTCGTAAAAGCTTGTGTGATGTAACTTGATGTAGGACAAATTTTTTCTTGGGATTTCGCTCAAATTTTTAATGTGGCTGAGAAGAGATGTCAAAACTTTACAGTTATTTCGTTCTTGTTCATTTGTCAGTAAAAAACGGCCAGGCAAAAACTGTGTTCGAAATCCTTCTGAATTAAAATTAAGTATTAGACTTTGATTCGTTAAGCAATAGAAGAACTGCAGAGGTTCATTTGCATATCGTCTTTCATAATCGTGAACAGAAAAATATTCAAATGACTCCAAACTGTTCATAATATCTTCAGATGCTGTAGCTAATATTTGATAACCGTTGTACTTTGGTATTGCATAATAATCATCTTTACCTTCTTTTACACTGTAAGGTTTATACCTACCATTTGCAACAGGAACGGGAGGAAAAATGACATCAAAGTGGACCCTTTAAGTATTTCTCATCAAGACTAGTTAAAGTTTGCAAGTCCAGGGGGAAGAAGCAGAGTTGAACATAGCAAAGCTCTCTGGCATTTACTCTTGCTTCCATTGAAAAAGCAAATCTTCTTGCCATTGTCTCATTGAAGCTTTCAACTTCAATAAATAAACCCTCAATTTCCATGTACGCTTTTTTTCGTTTTACTATATTGTAATTAGTGACTACGTGCGGATAATGTAGAGGCAAAGTAACAAATTTCAAATTTTCCTTCAATACGTTACCCTTGTCTTTGTAATTAACCGAATGTATAATACAGGGTGCAAATGGGGCCAAAATTGAATTGAAATCGATTTGTGACTCCACGTTACCACGTACCCATTGAGTGAAACTTAAAAACGTAATAATTCCTAGATGAAATTTTACGATTCTCCACATTTTTGAAAATTTTGTGTTAAAAATGCTTGTAACCAAAACTTGAAGAGACCCTTGGACTTCACTGAGAACTGCGATCCATTTACAACTTCCGCGCGTTGCATTGCAATTTCTTCTATTTTTTGGTAATAAGGAAGGAAAATACATCCTGGTTTTGTGTGGCACGTGTTGATATTCAAGGAACGTCCTGTCTTGTGTAACCATGTCATTTCTTCCTTCATTTACATTATTAAATAATGCAGTTGAATTTTATAAATTTTTGGTGGTACCTCGCTCGACGCGGAAGCAATCCCCATACTGAAAAGCGTTTAAATAGAAATATTTACAGACAAAATGAGGAAAAGGGACCGGTAGTGGAATGTATGCTTATGAAAAAAGGTAAAGCTTGTGCCGTATTAAAACTAAAACGTCTTCCAGATCGCGCTGGTTTTTTCAAGGATTGTGCCGAATTATTTATGTTGTTCTTATACACATTAAAATCTAGAACAAATGGCGAATATTACCAAAGCTTGAGATTATCTCAACTTTACCTTCAGCGCCCTCTAACTTGCGTATTTTGTAAATCCAAATGAAACAAAATCCTTCTTCTATATTCCTGTTGGTTACAGTGCCCAAAAGAAGTTGAAGTGTTGATTAAAAAGTATAAAGAATTCGTCATTGTAATTAAACTTGAAGAAAATAGTGAGGAATTGAGGGTGCAACAGGTAATCACTCGGAGATGGAATTAATACTCAAGCGGCTACGATACGATGAGTCTTGAAAGCGATAGAAAAATCACAGATTAAGCAATGTCTACAGGAAGCTGGGCCATACAAAAGTTAGAGCAAATATTATTTTGATCCGATTAATGTGTATCATGGTGCTTGGTGTGCTGAAGTCAACCAATTTCACCAAGTATAAAATAATACGTTTTTATGGAAGAAGCATTTATTCATTAGATTCAATCGGATTAAGAAATTTCCGGAAAATTGTTAGATCTGCATTTCAAGTCATAAATTCTTCACTCCAAAAATGGTCTTCAAATGCTCGCCTGCAATAAAATAATAGTTGAATTAAACCCAGGTAGTAATCGCTGCTCAACTATCTTAATTTATTAAATTTACACCAAGAATCTGTATTGGCGATGCGATGGATAACAAATCGCCGAAATAATATTTTGCACTGTAGTTAGTATAGCTAGTTATCATATTTACAAAAATATATGAAGATAAATTGCATCAATACTATTATGTAAGTCACACTCACCTCCCGATCCCGTCCCTCTCAGTGCCAATCGTACCTGTTGTCTGTAACGTAACATAAAAAACAGAAATCCTCGACTTGTGTTGCGATTGTGATGCACATGTCCCCTTGGTGAAACCTTTTGGAGTTTTCCACAGTTTCCCGTTTCATGCGCAACCAAATTCGCACAGCTGGCAGTTGACGAATAAAAATGAACCTGGTTTCCACCTTCAGATACACTCCTGTTTTTGTTTTCTCAGGTATCGATCCAAAAAATCTGTCGGGAATGATGGCATAACACGAGAGTACATATATTATGTAGGAGGGAAAGAGCAGGTCCCCATGCATTGAACAAAAGAGACACTTGGATTTGGAACACACCACCAGTAAGGTATAGTCTTCCGAGCTGGCTTCTTCGCTAGGCTCTGGTTCTAGTTGCCTTCAGGCCAATAACTTCCGGCCAATCAATTCATATTACATGGAGAGAATGAATGTCAGTCTGGTTACTTGGCCAGGATTCCCTTCATGTTATCAGAAAAGCCGAAACGAGGGTAGATGACAAGCCTCAGTAAGTCCGATTGCATAGCTTAGTCGACTTCATTTGCTTTTTACACTCAAAGCAGAGCACATCAATACCATCCGAATCGAATCTTGTGGACATTGATTAATTTGAGCGATAAAAAAGAATTTAAAAGTTTAAGTTCGATTATTGAATTGACCGGTTTTTGATTTTAATACCTCCACACAAACAAACTTGCCAGGACACTCAAGACAGTTTCTCTCTTGTTTACTCCGTTAATATATTCGATTCATCTATTTTTGTCGTCGTTTAATTAAGTGAAAATGGTCGGAGTCCAGGTAAGAATAAAAAGTAAACTTAAAATGTCTTGAATTTTTAAAGCAACTCCTCCTGATATTATTACATTTTATGCACTACATATATTAAAAAATTGAATGCATATTGCAGACCCTCATAATAAAGGTGATTGGGGTTGGACAGAACTTGAATGAAGTTGAAGAAATTCACTATCGTGTCAAGCGCAACATCATGCTGTCAAAAATGATGAAGGCTTACAGCAACAGAGTGGTAAGAAAAGTAGTTTTTCTCTTGATAGAAATAGTTTTGAATTGATCTTTTACTTCTTCATATTCACAGTTACACTTGTCAGTTACACTTCAGTTAAATTGACTGTTTTTTTGGATTTACAAGGGCATTGCTCTACGCTATCTCAGGTTTTATTATGACGGTGTGCGTGTGAAGAACAACGACACACCTGCAATGGTAAATACACCAACTATTTACATAGAAACATTCAAAAATTCTTTGCACAATCCAATACGGAAATAGTTTTTAATTTAATTAATCAATTCTCATTCTTAGATCAAATTATATGAATATTCATTTATTTTTTGTTTCAGCTGCATATGGGGGATGGCGACTTGATTGAAGTGTACCCTAAAATGTTGGGTGAGGCCGAAGAATAATTTTTCCAGTTACAGAGTAAGTGTAATTTTAGTGCAGAAATAATTACTTATAGAGTTTCAACATATTCGTTTGTATGTTAACTATTACCAACTGTTTCACTTTGAAATTAATTTTCTTCTCCTAAAAATGGCGCGTAGAAAATATTTTTGATTGTTTCTACATAATTAAAATATTAAAGTTTTGTGATACATTCTCCCTCCTAATTGAATTGAATGAAGATAATATTAAAATATATTCACTTGGTGTGTTCAAGTGTGGCCAAAATAAAAACTGAAGATGACGATTTGAAATTAATTTGATTAGTATTAGTATACAGCCACCGATAATAAAAAATGAACGACTTCTATTTTTAAGAAACATTTTAGAGATTGAGGTTGTACATGTTGCGTCTACTTTCACACAAAGAAATCCTTCCGAGGTTAAATTCGAGCACCGTTGAGTACATTATAACCAACAATACCAATGCAAATGGCTGAAGTGGTGAACCACGACTCATTTCGGTGAAACAAGCCCTTTCGGTAAGCAAGAGAGCAACTTTCCAAGCGATTTCAAGGTTTGGGGGTAAATTGAAACAACGCTTGGGGCAATTTGTCACAGAATTAGGTTCATCGTAATTTTTATTTTTATCAACATTTGTTGTCGATGACCCCTGACTTCCTAGGCTCATCTTGATCTGCCACGACCAATTGAATGTTAACTCATTTTCGCACTTGAACATCCTTATTATCTGCTTTCCAGAAAAAATCCGCTGTGATCAAAAATTCCATTTTCCACCGAAAACGTGCAACACAGAACAAAAGCTTATCCAAAAGATCCTTGTTGAAATTATCTCATTTTTATATGTGATGTACACCTTGATGAGTAGATCAAGAGTAGTGCAGAATGCGACTCGAAAAAAAATTCAAGTAGGGAATTTCATTACGACGTATTTCAAAGTTTAATGAAATCGACTGGTTTTGACATATGTTGAAGACCTGGTTAAGTACTACAAAAAAGTAAATCAGCGCACATCACCAAAAAATCACTAGGATCCGCTAGGGGGCGTTAAAGTTGCGATATGGCACGTTTTGCAGACCCTTTTGGGTTTTTATAATCTTTCCCGGAGAACGTGATTTTTGCATATGATGTAAATCTCGGTGAGTACAACAAACCTAACCATAAGCGCAGCACTCACAATGCATTATTCATACTAAAGCCGACTTCGATTTTAAAAGTTCTTTTTCCATTGAATAGAGCATGGTTGAAAGTACCTATGTACAAATTTACGGCTTCCACTATTTCGTTGTTTTGGCGTAAAAGGAAATTTTCTGAAATTCGGAAACTAGAGCTGGGCACTGACCCGCACAGGTGACTACAATTTTTGCGTTTAAATACGAATTTTTTAAATTATACTACCGCGAATGTTTTAAAATCGACATAATTAGAGTTTTGAGATCAATTGAAATGAAAATTAATAGTAAAGTCAGAAATTCTAAAACTTATTTTGGATTCGGCCCACCATTTGCACACCTCTGGTTTTCGACGTTGTTGTATTGCATGTTATTAAATGGGGGGAGTAATTCCCAATTAACTGAAAACCACGGAATAGTGGAAGCTGTAAAGTTGTACATAGATACTTTCGACCATGCTCTATTTAATGGAAAAAGAAATTTTGAAATCGAAGGCGGCTTTAGTATGAATAATGCATTGTCAGAAACATTTGAACGTGCGCTAGGGGGCGCTACAGTTTTTCCATGACAGATTTCAAACTCAAACTTCCTAAAAAAATTGCTGATTATAACATAAGTCGTTAATTTAAATGAGTTGAACAAATAAGTAATGAAATGCAAGCCTCTAAAAAGCAACCATTGCGCTCCAGAACACCTCAAAGGAATTGCGTGTTTTTAGGAATTTCGAATATTCATTGAGGTTTATTAGAAAACTGCCTAACACATTGGAATATCTAAGGAAGAAATTGTATTAAAATAACCCCAATTTATTGTACTTTTTTTGTTTGCGGATGTCGGTGGGTGAATTTGGGGGATTGTCCGAGAAACATTTTTTTTATTTTTCATAGCATTGTACCCCACTTCAGATTAATCAAATTACTATAAGCAAGAAAGGAAATGACAGGAACAAAACACAGACAAAACGACTTCATTATGTTAATCCGTAGTCATACGTCCTGACCATTCCATAATCCTCATTCGTTTTATTCTCCGGTCTCGTTTGGCCTACCTGAAAGAACCCTTCTCCATCAATGAGGTTGTACGTAATAGGTACATGATGAAACGATGAAACACATACACATCACTCCATTTACATTTTGTTAGTCCATTTGCCTTTGTGACATCAGTAATTTCTTTGTGAAGAAGTAGACCCTTCCTCAAAGAATCCGGTAAGCATTGCCCTAAATACGCTTGAGTGCATTATCAAAATAAAGCGTTGAGCCGGAATTATTTCCACTGCGCATCCGCAATCGCTTCCAACTCTGAAGGCGACATTCGGGAATCGACAATGGTCCATGATATATTTCACTTTTTCACCCTCATCACTATCATCATCCAAGCACTCCATTTGCAGATTCTCATTCGCTGCCATTGTTAAAAATTATTTTCGGGAATGTTGTTTTATCACTCAAAATTTTTGTAGTAATTCTGATCATTGGAAATCAGTGGTTCAGATTCAAGAGGAGGTCAGGTTGGCCGATTCTCACAAACGTCGAAAATAATTATTGTTTTACAGTATTCAAAGGTTAACTGACACATTTCCCTGAGCAGGAAAATTGATATGGATGATCAACCATCGAAGTTCTCTTTGATATGAAGATAGGTCATTCACGCGTAACTACACCTGTTCCAACTAAAAAGGTATTTTTGTTGTTGGCTCTTGAGAACTTTTTATAATTCTTTTTCTGTGTGGATTGGTGGGCTGATGTGATAATACAGTTAAGATTATCTCCTATCTGCCTCTTCCTCATCATAAAGGGAAATGGACTAACAAAATGTAAATGGAGTGATGTGCATGTATTTCATCGTTTCATCATGTACCTATTACGTACAACCTTATTGATTAAGAAGAGTTCTTTCAAGTAGGCCAAACGAGACCGGAGAATAAATCGAATGAGGATTATGAAATGGTCAGGACGTATGACTACGGATTAACATAATGAAGTCGTTTTGTCTGTGCTTTTCCTGTAATTTCCTTCTTGCTTATATTAATTTGGTTCACCTGAAGTGGGTACAATGCTATGAAAAATAAAAAAAAAATGTTTTCCCGGATAATCCCCCGAATTCACCCACTGACACAGGCAAACAAAAAAGTACAATTAATTGGGGTTATTTTAATACAATTTCTTCCTGGGATATTCCACTGAATTGGGGAGTTTTCTAATAAATCTCAGTGAATATTCGAAATTCCTAAAAACACGCAAAAGCTATATTGAAACTTTGAGGTGTTCTAGAGCGCAATGGTTGCCTGTTCGAGGCTTGCATTTCATTACTTAAGTATTTGTTTAACTCATTCAAATTAACGACTTAAGTTAATCAGCAATTTTTTATAAAGTTTGAGTTTGAAATCTCATGGAAAAACTATAGCGCCCCCTAGCGCGCGTTCAAATGTTTCTGAGTGCTGCGCTAATGGTTAGGTTTGTTGTACTCACCGAGATTTACATCATATGCAAAAATCACGTTCTCCGGGAAAAATTAGAAAAACCCAAAAGGGTTTTCAAAACGTGTCATATCGCAACTTTAACGCCCCCTAGCGCGTCTTAGTGATTTTTTAGAGTCGTGCGCTGATTTACTTTTTTGTACTTAACCAGCTCTTCAACATATGTCAAAACCAGTCGATTCCATTAAAGTTTGAAATTCGTCGTAATGAATTTCCCTACTTCCGCATCCTCTAGCGAGCGCAAGAATTTTTTTCCGAGTCGCATTCGACACTACTCTTGATCTACTCATCAAGGTGTACATCGTATGTAAAAATAAGATAATTTCACCAAGGAACTTTTGGATAAGCTCAGGTTCTGTGTTTTACGTTTTCGGCGGAAAATGGAATTATTGATCACGGCGGGTTTTTTTCTGGAAAGCAGATAATAAGGATGTTCAAGTGCAAAAATGAGTTAACATTCAATTGGACATGGCAGATCAAGATGAGCCTAGGAAGTCAGGCATCATCGACAACATTCATAAAAATAAAAATTACGATGAACTTAATTCTGTTTCACATTGCCCCAACTGTTGTCTCACTGTACCCCCAAACCTTGAAATCGCTTCGAAAGTTGCTCGATTCCTTACCGAAAGGGCTTGCTTCACCGAAAAGAGTGATAGTCAAAAGAGTCGAGGTTCACCACTTCAGCCATTTGCACTGGTATTGTTGGTTATTATGTACTCAACGGTGCTCGTTTTTAACCTCCGAAGGGTGTATTTTAAATTAGATGCTCAAACATATTATTCTTTTTCTTTGTGTGAAACTAGACGTAACATGTACAACCTCAATCCAATTAAAACGTTTCTTAAAAGTAGAAGTCGTTAATTTTTTATTATTTGTTGCCATATATTAATCAAGCTAATTTCAAATCGTTATCTTCAGTTTTTATTTTTGGCCATACTTGTACACACCAAGTAAATATACTTTAATATATTATCTTCATTCGATTCAATTAGGAGGAAGAATGTTACAAAGATTTAATATATTATGTAGAAACAATTAAAAATATTTTCTACGCGCTATTTTTAATTAATTATTTTAAAATTAATTTAAAAGTGAAACAGTAGATGATATAGATAACATACAAACAAATATGTTGAAACTCTATAAGTAATTATTTCTGCACTAAACATGCTGTAACATGGAAAAATTATTCTTCGGCCTCACCCAACATTTTAGGGTACACCTCAATTAAGTCGCCATCCGCCATATGCAGCTGAAACAAAAAATAAATAAATATTCAAATAATTTGATCTAAGAATGAGAATTGATTAATTAATTAAAAAACTATTTCCGTATATGTTTGCTCATATAATTTTTGAATGTTTCTAGGTAAATAGTTGGTGTATTTACCATTGCAGGCGTGTCGTTGTTCTTCACACGCACACCGTCATAATAAAACCTGAGATAGCGTAGAGCAATGCCCTTGTAAATGCAAGCAAAAACAGTCAATTTAACTGAAGTGTAACTGAAGATCAATTCAAAACTATTTATATCCAAAGAAAAACTACT
>JAHZMX010004484.1:0-11506 GCA_027743895.1 Seira musarum
GTTGCGTCTATCCTGTGAAACGAACCTATTTCAGTCAAAAGCTAATGCTGGTTCATCTATAAGTTTTATGCCGCATGTAGGTGAAACATTACCGTTGCGCACCTCGGGACGACGACCGATTCGAAAAATTGGCGTTTTATGCGACAATCAGATTTACCGCCCACGCGGCATCAGTAGAGCCACTAGTGGCAGAAAATTTTAGTAGTAGAATGCGTGCAGGTTTAGGCTCGAGTTTTGGTTTAGCAAAGCGTTTCTAGTACAGTCAGAGTTCAGTTCACGCTCAACTTCAGAGCAGTTCAGTCACGCAGCTGACAGTAGAGTTTTAGACTTCCGAGTTCTAATTTGAGTAGAATTGCAATTGAGGGATACAGTACCTTCCCGATTGTAATTAAGAGTTTAATTAAGTCGAATTCTGTCAAACTAGGGAGTAGTTATGTGATAATAAATAAAAGGATTCATTACATCCTAATTCGATTGTTTTTTCGTGTAAACATCACTCATTTATTTTGCGAGGGCGCAGACCGAGGAGGTCGGATTACTTTCCGAATTTGCAATCTAGCAGGCATCTATAAAACCCTGAGTCGTAATCTAACACTGTAAGATCAATGTGCAGGACTTTTTCCTTTATTTACTTATTACCACATGAACATGGTTGATAGTATAATATCACTTCCAAAAAAGCCGCATTTTCTAAAGTATTTTTTGCGACCAGCAACGGTATTCCAAAACAATTTGAACACTTTCACCGGTCCAAAACGTTAGAAGTGGGACCATTCTGGACATTGTGCTAGGCAACGCACTAGCAGTTAGGAAACAATTTCTGCTTTAAATTAACTCAAAAAAAGACTACATTATAATTCACGCAAAAGTTCACATTGCCCAATAAATTGAGACCCTATGATCCCACACCTCGACTCATAGGATTAGCATACGAGTTAATTCGAAACTGTTGGCTAATCCTTGACCTACTGACACAAAAAGTTTGCAAGTAGAGTAAGGGAACATAAATTCAACAAAAGAACATTATAGAATTGGGGAAATAATTTCTTTTCTTATATTCAGTACACTTTCAAAGGTTAAAATGAGGTGTACAATACAAACTGAATTTAGTCAGGCGTAATTATTACGTAGCTGAGCGTCAAGCGAGTATTGAGATTAACGTGACCGTCTGCCTGATCGATAACTCTCGAAAGAGGTCACCAATTGACCTCAAATTTGGAACAAAGCTTCCTAGGATATTGAGTGTCGTCGATAGGGGTTCGATAGCTTGGTTTGCTTGTTCTGTCGACGACGGGGTTATTTTAATAGGCGAAGGACCAGGTTACGCTTTAGATAACCAGAACTTTCTATTCTGTAACCTCCTGAACTGGATGGAGTTATGGCTTAGTGAGACACGTCAAAGTGACCGCAATGGAATGAAAATGCAGGATTTGTCTAATTTTGGGTCAAAAATGGATTAACTGTTTTCTGCCTAAATTCAACTATGCCACTTCCAGTTTTAATTAAATGCGTGGTTAGCACTTCACGAGGAATGAGAGTTTTAGATATTTATTAATAAAGAATAAGAAAGTTATAACAAATTGGATTTATCCCAAAATATTAAACCTTAACTTAAATTAACCACAAATCACTGTTTCTTTTATTAACGCGAAATTATCTTTTGCCCGAATTAATTTGAATTGTCAGCAGCCAACTTCCCTGAATGTCCACAGCGTACTTGCTTGAATGATGACGACAACCAATTGAGCTGCTTCCTAGCTTTGCTTTACCTTTTCCACATTTTCCTACATATGAACTTGGCGTACAAAAATGGGGCATATTGAGACTTGAACTTACATATATTTTATATCTGAATTGAAATGAACAAAGGAAAGAGAAGTCACAGTGAAATAACTATTGACTCTTATACTAGCAATGCTGTCGATCTGGAGTCGACAGCAAAGGATTTCGACTCTACTTATTTATAGGTTTGTATGAATTTTTCACTCCGGCTGCGACATTGAGTACGAACCCTGTTTCTTTTTATTCAGAATTTTATGTCAACTATTAACGGCAGGGTCAACGGTTAGATTTTTTTCAATGGAACATTGCGAAACACATCGAATACCCATGAAAAACTAAGCCAGAACACTATACGTAGAATTTCAAAATTTTTTAACGCTCAATGGCAAGAGACCGTATAAGATTTTTTCAAACGGAACATATATCGTGTGATAACTCATTTACAAGTCTTTTAAAAACTAAATAGGACAACTACATTAAAATTTCCAAATTTGTTAACTGTAAATGGCAATCGGTGATTAGATCAATTTGCATCTATACTGTAGTGATATCGATATGAAGTATGCATATTATGACTTATGACAAAGGACCATAGACGCTGAGTAGTCATGGCCAGGCCAAACGAAAATATCTCAAAAGAGCATTCGAGACCACTCACGAAATGAAGATAGATTAGTCCTTTGCAAATTTTTTAAGACCAAAATTAGTAGTGGTCTCGGATGCATTTTTGAATTATTTAACTTTCAGTGGAGGCATCATTTTCCCTAATGGTAGGAAAATGTTACCAACGTGAATTTTGGCCTGGCTATGACTGCCTTTGTAGGACATGATGGACAACAGTATCGACAAGATATTATGACAGGACGAAAAAGACAACAGTTAACCCTTTACTCAGCTACGTCTTTACTGCGGTTTTAACTTCACTATAGTGTCATTTTACTTGTCCGGTTTACCTGCAATTCGATTTGAGCACGTACTCATATGCGACATAGAGAATAGAACCTCAAAAGTCTTGTTGTTCAATTTGACACGAAGCGTCTCCAGTTCTGACACTGGAAGCGAACTTGCCAAGACTGGCATCTGCATCAAAGTTTCATATTTACACTACTTCTCAAGAAACCATGCTGTTGTAGAATTCAGAATTCTACAATATTTCTTTATTTTATGCGGCAATTTTTATGTAAAATGTAAAACGTGTCTTTGTTTCTTAAAGTTTGAAACTACCCCTCTCATTAAGAAGGTAGTGCTCATGTCTACCTAAGTCCTGTATAAATGGATAGGTAGCTCTGTCTCGTTTTCCAGAAGATGTGACAAGCATGTTTTGTACACGTGCACACACACGCATTTTACTTGCTTTTTCAGGTAGACTGTCAATACAGTCACCAATATTACAATCTTACCCTTTCTATCTGTACTAGCTCTGAAGAGCAGGTTAAAATATTCCTCCTCCTGCTAAATCAGAAGTCACTTCTAAATAATTGTAAAAGCTGCTTCATTGCCCTGGAAATAATTTAAGTTACTGTAAACTGACCCGACCTTCATCTTACTGATTCACTCATTTAAATCATAAACGGACATATCGTAGCTCTTGATATTCGATAGATAGGTCACACGAGGACGCACACAAAATCCAGTGATCGAACCTGGAAAATCACGATTTTATCTGGAACCGGAACATGAAAAATTGCATGTTTTGCATTACATGCAATGAAACTGTCTATTTTTGAACCATTTGACCATTAAAAACTTTAAACTTCTACATTTTAGGAAAAAAAATATGGGTGCCAAAAATCAAAATAAGTCGGATCTGTAGTAGGTCCTGGTGGTTGTGCATTAGTAAGGTCTGTATAAAGGAGCGGTAGAGTGTAACACTCTCTTCCGGTTCCGCTGGGCCTCCATGCTATGAATAACACATGCTGGCAAACTGAATATCAATAGACTAATACTCTAGCACAATGTAGTGTGTTAGTGTTAGCTCTACTCTTTTCAAATCCTCAAATATTGGTACGTTATTCGGTCAGACATGAATAGTTCATTTACTCTCGGGTTCCGTGTAACCAAACACAAGCACCAAACGAGTACAAAGCAAATTGATTGAAAAAAATAAGCCGTACCATTACGAAGGCTGCACTCTTTGTTGTTAGTTCCGATTTTTTGAACGGGATTCCGTATACGTAAAACTCAGAATTAAACATCGGCCCTGAAATAATAATAAAATTAAGAAGGTTTGTAAATTTTGACTTAAAGTTTTGTATTGAGCTATAGAAAAATCTAAACATGAAATAAAAATCATGTTTCCTGAAATCGGCTTCATTAATTTTAAAGCACGTCTAGGGGACACTTAAGATAATTTTTGAATTTTCGAAGCAATTCCAATTTATTCAAAAGTAGACGAGTAGATGCAATGTTCCAGTAAGTCAAACGTTCAAGCAATATTTTCCTAAACTAACATTTCTGAGTGTTGCATAATTTAACAAGGCATGTAAAAATCTTTACAAAATGCGTAAAGAAACCTTGCGTCTTTTGTATGGAACCAGTACAAGTATTCATTTACAAATAGGATTTAAAACTGGATGATACCAGTCAATGGGTCGGAGTCTAAATAGTTAATTTAGTAAAAACACGAAACAGGGGACACGTTTTATAGTACAAAAAAATTTTTACTCATAAAATAATCATATTTTAGGAAAACAGAGACACATTGCTATGAGTTAAACATAAAATAAGAATAATGATCTTACCAAACGGATCCACCGCAGTTATATATTTTGGTAGTCCCATGGTGTTTCTTAGTATATTGGATACCACACTTGCCATTTGGGCACCAAGACCGAGTCCAACTATTCCATAGCTTTTATATCTTTTGATTGTTTTTCCATTTAGATCTTGAATTGCTTTAGCTATTATTTGAGCTGCCTGTACACCTGATTCGGCTGCGTATGGAATGTTATTAAACTCTCCAGGTGGACCGCAAGAGCTCCAGTCAACGTAAATTACGTCAACCCCGTTATTTGGCTGCCACTGGAAAAAGTAGTAATGACTTTTGGTTTTGATTGCAAAGACATTTAATTAAACAGTTCTTATTGCAAAGCAGCTAATTGTTGTGTAGCAAACTCCCACAGCAATTGCAGTAGAGCGACCGTAATGTGCAAGGGGTATCTAAAGTAGGGCAGGCTTAATGGACATTTAAATTTCAGCATGGCGTAATCGTTGGAGTATATAAATCCTTTGTGCACCTTCTGTGCCAATTAGACTCAATAGTGGTCTTAAACATTCACAAATTTTAAAGGGATTTTCCTCGAATTGCCCACATGCCCTACAGTCTGATATAATTCCGATTTTCTTTCATTTTTTGTTCATTGGGCATAGTTTTGATGAAAAACTTTGCATTTATACTATCTTTTTGAACTTCCTCTTTTACGTTGTGCAGAGACTTTTCTCCGGTTAAGGGAGTGGTTACCCCATGGCTACCCGAATGTGTATGGTCCACTGAAAATTTCAAAATATATAATTTAAAGCATTCTAAATTTGATGAGCACAAATTTTTTGGCAATGCGCATGGGAGTAGCCGTGAAGTAATCTCCCGGTGGAGGTTAACACGTTTTGCACAAGGTAAAAAAAGCCAAATTAAACCAAACTATTTTTTTCATACGAGCAAGTAAATTGGGATAACTCAAATAGGGCTTTTAAAAAAATGCTTCTTCTTAAATTTGCGCCCATGCTATTTTTCCAACGTCTAATTCGGGGCATGTTGCATAAATTCCCAGTAATATTTTCAAACTCTTCTAAAATTTGACATTATCCACAAAGCCTTATATCCCATTCGCCTTTCCCACTACCAATTATTGCCCATTAGTCATCCTTCCAGCCAATAATTCCACACTCAACCGTACGGAACTAACTACAAATAAAATATCGTAAACGTTACGCCATCGAACAGTTGCATCGTGCTCTTCAAAATAGAATACCATGAATTGGGTCCTTTTTACCACAATTTTGCTTTACGTGAGCAACATTGAACTGTTTCCTCTCCGGTTCAATAGTTAGTGGTAATTTTTTCGTGCTGTTTGACTCAAGTTGAAATTCTGAACAAATTTTCCAAATCTAAATTCTAGCCTCATCTATAGTTTTCCCAATCAATCCTGTTCAGATTAACAAAGGGATTTCGCTTAATCTAAAAAAAAACTTGCTTCCCGCGCGTCTCATTTCCCCCGTTTGACATGTTTCTGGGGCAATCCTTCCACGGTTTAACATTGAAAGGTATTACAGTTTAGTTTAAGCAGATATCTCCAGGGGATTTATTTGGACAACTATATACCATAAGCGTCTCTGATCAGTCTGTCCGTCCGTGTAGAAAACTCTATTGAGTACAAATTACGGCTGCTCATCAATCACTACTGCCTTGATGGCTTAGTGGGCCAATGGTAATTCTATATTCTACACTGTCACATGATGAAATCCGCGCTACCGAAATAATTTTTGCTCATTTTTGACCTGTTTAATAACAGAGCAAAGCACACAAATGTGTATACTTGAATGGCTTGATTACTTAATTAGCACTGCCAAAAACTAAAGTGTCAAAAATTCCATTTTTAGCACTTTGGTTCCAATGTTAGCACCAATCAACTTCGACTTATGGTTCCAGACGAATTCAAATTGATCGAACACCTTATTCAGATCTGTTGCGCCAATCTTGACAAAAGAGATAAACTGAACAAAATTAAGAAGTTTGATCAGCTCAAAACCAAAGCAGTCAAAGATTGGGCGACCTTCAAAACATGGACTTCAGTTCACAATTCCGTAGTTAATTTATCGCAGAAAGAATTAGCAGAGACCGAACAAAAGATTCTCGAACTAGGATTAAACTTTGCGATTCCAAATAAACATCATCGTGAAATTCTTATTGAAGCTGCAATCAACACGGAAATTGCTGTTTCCAAACTTGAAACTACTAATGCAGACGTAACCGTTGGCCATAGATTACGTTTTGGAATTGCGAGAATTTTCAATTTGGAAAAAATAAACCTGACAAAACAGCTAAGGAGTACTCCTGGATCAAACCATGCATTTCAAAACTAACGCGAGACAAAAACATCAAAATCTTACCGGCAGACAAAGGAAATACTACAGTAATTGTCGATACTGAATGGTACAAAAAACGAATAACTCATCTAATTCAAGATCCCTCGTATGAAATTATCCACGACAATCCAGCGTTGAAAATTGAAAAAGAACTAAACGAGTCTGTAGTGGTCTAAAGAAGTTAAAAAATTACGGAAGAGCAATATAAATACATCACTCCATCCAACGGTCGACTATCTCAATTCTACGGGTTTCCCAAGATACACAAAGAAGGAATTCCTTTGAGACCTTTGTTGATTTTCGGAAATCTCCAACCTACAACCTTGCTCGTTTTCTTACACGGATATTACAACTTGTGGCTGATAATCATGATTTGAAATTAAAGAACTCGTTTCATTTTATTAACAAGATAAAAAATCGTACTTACGTACGATAAACACGTAATGGTATCGTTTGATGTCGTCTCACTGTTCACAAAATTCCTGTATCTGAAACAAAGATGTACATCAAACATCGTTTAAGTCAATCCACCGAATAGAGACAAACTTCTAACCTGTTGCTAGATGATATTATGAAAATGTTAGACATTGCCACTTCGAATTATTACTTCGAGTACGATGGATGTCTGTTCTGGCAAAATGAAGGGGCGCCCATGGGAAGTCCTATTTCTCCAGTTTTTGCTGAATTTTCATGCAACATTGAGAAGAGGTTAAAGTTATGCACAATCAAGCTATTCGTTTCTGGACTCGATTTGTGGATGATTCCTTTGCCGTGATACATGAAGAACATCTCGAAGATATTCTGACTGATTTAAACAGCTTCCACGCTAAAATTTAGTTTACATATGAGAAGGAAGCATAACTGGCCATTCCGTTTCTTGATGCAATAATTAGACGAGATGACAACTGTACTATTAGTAGATCGGTTTACAGAAAGAAGTCGCAATCTGGAAGATACCTGAACTTCCAGTTCTGTCATCCAATTGCACATAAAATTTCCGTAGTTGATTCATTAGCCTTTCCAGCCTACATTATATGTGACGATTCCTACATTGAAGACGAATTAAAATTTATTAAAAACTAATTTATGCTAAATGGTTACCCTAAAAAATTCATTGAAAAACGATTTGACCGAATGCAAGATCGTGCAAAATCATAGGAATTCGCGAAGCGACTTATCAGTGAGGAGGATAAAGACAAAGTTCGTTTCATATTGCCATATATGGGACCGTTAACTAACAGACTCACTAACTTCATCCGTTCAGAGATTGACTGTAATTTTAGGTACTATCCAGGAACGAAACTTAAAAACATTCTATTTCACCCGTCTTGTTTCACTTACCATGATACAAAAGGAATCTATATGATGAACATGCACATGCTCGCAGGTGTACAAAGATAAAACGTCTAGATTCCTTGAAGCAAGCATCTTAACTCGGATTCTGCAATCAGTTCTCATTTGCGGGCTAATCCAGGTCATGTTATAATCTTGGACTCAGCTAGTCTTTTGGAAAAAGAATCAAGAAATTTTCATCGAAAACATAAAGAACATCTTTGGATCCTTAAGTTTCCGAATCGTATCAATCTCAACAACGGATTAACTATTTCTACTATCTGGGATGCTGCGTTACTACCAATGATACAAATTCCACGTCAACTGGAAACCATAAGATTTTTTAACAATTATTTACATTCGATTCTTAACTCTTGATTGTTCTATACTCTTTCATATTCAACCTATTTTGTTAAGTATCTCCTGATGAAGATCACCGTGTTTTGATCGAAATATTGAGAATAAAAAGTTTGTTCTATTACAGTCCTGATCTCCATAAATTCTTCCTTCGACATTTGTTTGAATTGGCTGTTGGGGTAAGCAATGAACGGAGCTAACTGAAGGACCGGTGGTGAGACACTGCATTTTTGTTGATTGCCTGTCTTAATATCATAGCGTGGCCTAAGTCTAAGTCTTAGACTCTAAGACTCATACCACGCGCAGGTGCAGTATCCAGTTTACCCTATTGCTCTTTTCAAATGTTTTAGGCAAGGGTATATGCTTTTCCTATTTGAAGAGCTAGCCTTATTATGGGATGAGCCTTGATGATAATGTTTTTTGGAAAATGAATGAAATAACCGAAGATGCAGAAGTTTAGGGTGATTGTTGTTGAGCTCCGTCTATGGAATAATGTAGACCTTAGCACTGTTTATGAAATTTATTACTTATTGATTGCAACCTGCCGGTGACGGATTTAGAAATTCTTGCAATTGTCTTGAACCGTTGCTCTGAAGTCCTGGGCTTGTGAGTGAGTTATAACCGTAACCGTGACCGTGATTTAACCGCGGAAATAAGCCGTCAATGGAATTGATATATGAGACCGAATAGATTTTGTTCATTTACTAGACTTCATTGCAATAATGGACTTAAATCAACTTAATGGACAGACTTAATCGTAATTGTATTAATAATTATATGGAATTATGTAATCCTGTAGCGACTGGCGCGTACATGCCTTGAAAAGGACTGAGATATGTTGAGAACATGGAATTAATTATCGTACACATATAATCTTAGAACTATTTTCTGGATTCGACCTTCACAAAAATTTTCAATAATTGAATTACCCTCACATAATAACCAGGGTTAGGGCTATAAAGTACGTATCGATAAAAAGAAAAAAAATGATTTACATCCAAGTGCATTTTATATAATTGAAATAAGCCTAATGAAAAATTCACCGATTTCTAGCAAATTACCTGCGAAAAAAGAGCTCTAAAAAAAATTGAAAACGTAAAGCGAGCCATGCTCATGTGGCAAACTAAGAACATAATACACATAGTAAACAAATGAATGAAAACGTTGCTCTGCTACTAACAATTTTACCTGCGGACATTTGGGGGGGATAATGAGAAAACATCGACAATTTAGTAAAATTTTTCGTCACGAGTTCACTAGCGCAAGCTTTTACGTTTCGTTGTATTTATGTTTAATTACAGTTTGTAATGTTATTTACAAAATCTACATATTCCAAATATGTTCTAGCAAAGAAACATTAGACTTAGCATCTCTAGCTTGCTTTTTGTTTCTGCTGCAGTCACGCATAGCTAAAAATGTGTCTGACTCTGTTTGACGTTAAAGCAACGATTAAATTGCCAAGCATTATTGAATTAAAATCCACAACAGAAAATAAAGTCTAAAAAAACCTTTAGCAATATCCAGTGCCGTCATATATGAGGGTCGATGAGCTTCGCCTTTTTTGAGACGATGGTCCGCAAGCGTCCAATCGTGAATAACAATTAGCAGTTCGTTTTGTTTTGAATATTCTTTAACTGCTTGAGGTGTGTATTCTCCGCAACTATGTTTCTCGGTGCATAGTTTCAACTTTACAAGTTCAGGGCTGACATATCGCACTGAAGTGCCTGAAATTGAAAATCAAAATATGTTTAAACAATGTTTTAGTACATCCGTAAAGCAAGAAACTGTATTTGCAACACAAATTGAAAAAAATGCGTTATTTTTTTAAGTAAAAAGTTAATCGGAGTCAATCGAGCCACAGCTCATACGCTCTTTATTCCTCAATTATTATTACAAATGATAGCAATTGTCATCCAACTATGAACAATTGGGTGCAATGTTCGTACCAGGAGGGGAATTCAGGGGAAACAACACTAATGGCGAAGCAACTTGATCTTAACAATACGCTGTTACATTAAGTGAAAAAAAACCCTAAACGACCGGCAATCGAGCCCCTAAATCTAGCCCCCTTTCTTCATGCAGACGAGTAGACAAATACCTTAGCCACTCGTTCTTCAGCTGCCTGCTATGCCTGCAAAAAATGCGCTGTTAAACATGAAATCTTTAATTTTACCGTTTGTCAGAATTGTGATTAACTTATTGGGTCTTTAGGTAAACTTGCGGTTATTAATAAAATGAAATCAGTGTTGGTCGCAAATTATATGTCATAAGCAAATTTCCCAGTAACCAAAATCACTTTTAATTGGATACTTTTGACATAAAAGTAACTATGTCCTCTAGGATCCTGAATAGGTCGCCTACATAAACAATATTTTGTTTACCTACCAAAATAACGCCGGCTACGGACGTATAAATAGTTGTTGCGAAAACGATATACGTGAAAACTACTGCTTATTTGGATCAGGGTTCTGCAAACCACATGTGGTACCACCATCTGGTGGAAAAATTGTCAAACCACACCACACCGCCTGTGGTATCTGGTGGTTTTGTCGGTGGAACAAATCCTGGTGGTATGGTGTGGTCGGCGGATTAATATTTGGTGGTATAGATTTTGTGATGTGGTCGGTGGAATGATATTGGTGGATGGTCTCCTGACACCCCAGCTTCGAAATCTCTTGCTGAACTGAAGACTGCCCTCACGGGACCCTTCAAACCTGCAACCAAAAGCTATCGCCCAACGCTTCAGGTTCACGGAGAGAAAAAAACAGCCTGGAGGTACAGTTCATGATTTTGAGGCAGCATTACAAAAACTTGCAATGCAGTGTAGTTTTGCGAAAAATCTTGAAATTCGCATCCGTGACCAATTCATATTAGGGCTCCAAAGCAAAGCAGCATAACGCTCCCTCTTCACCAAGGACGACCACATCAGTCTTCAAGAAGTAATTGCAGTTGC
>JAHZMX010004485.1:0-12037 GCA_027743895.1 Seira musarum
AGATTCCCACATCCCTTTTGTGTTAAAACGTCAACGTTTTTATATTTGCAGTAAAAGGGAAGGGAAACTTCGAGAAGATCCCCACATACCCTCTATATTAAAATGTCAACGTTTTTATATTTGTAGTTAAAGAGAATGGGAAACTTCAAGAAGATTCCCACATCCCTTTTGTATTAAAATGTCAACGTTTTTATATTTGTAATGAAAAGGAAGGCAAACTTCGAGAAGATTCCCATATCCCTATTATATTAAAATGTCTACGTTTTTATATTTGCAGTTAAAGGTTAGGGAAACTTCGAGAAGATTTCCACATCCCTTTTATGTTAAAATGTCAACGGTTTTGTATTTGTAGTTAAAGGGAAGGGAAACTTCGAGGAGATTCCCAAATCCCTTGCATGTTGAATTGGTGACAGCGGGGAGAATCCCAGTCACTAACATACGGTTAGAATTTATTACTGTTTGTTATTGTGGCGGTGGGATACTCCGAAGAGAATTCCAGTCACCCACATTTTCACAGTTGCAAAGTTTGACTGTTTGTATTTATGGCACTGGGAAAGTCCGAGGAAAATCCCAGTCACCTTCATAATTTCAGTTACAACTAATAACTACTTGTTATAATAGCAGTGGGATATTTTTCAAAGAGAATCCTTGTCAATTTCACGTTCCGAAGCGGCTTAAAACATTTTGTTATTACAGCAGTGGGATTTTTTAGACGAATTCAAGTTATTTTCATGCATAATGTAGTATTGAGTATTAGTCAGCGCAAAGGCTCACCTTCGTTCATAGGTTAGTTACATTCTTCTAGAATTTTATTAAGCTCAACAAAAATGTTATAACATTTAATTTTTGATCCCGCATGTCTGTCAACATTCACGTTTGCGAGTAGATTGTGGATTTCTCTCACAAAACTTTGAAGTTCTCACAAAAAAATATTGGGAAATAATTCATGAGCAAAATAATTTAACTAGACGCCATCTTCTTTTATTTAATCTTCAGAATATAAATAAATATTCAGCTAAACTTATAATTCGTAGTGATCCACATGAGATGCTTATCAACGCGATGGTAAACTATAGGAAAGTTTTTACATCCTTTGCCACATGAAACCATGCCTTGGAGAAGTCAATTCTGGCCGTCACCACTGTCCCTCTAATCAAAGGGAGCTAAAGGAATTTTTAATGTTCTCAGAAATACATTTTGTTCTATTTTGAATGAACAAGTATCTTTATTCTTCTTTCCATCCCCCGTAAACAAATTGGAATCCTGAAAGATCCGGAATCTTAAATCGCTTTTCCGCTTTACGTAGAATATCAGATAAAAATCCCCGTCAGTATTTCCTACCCCAACCTGTGACAATGACCTTCATGTCCTCAAGAGAGTTCATTGTTGACCCAGGTAGACAAATGGGTTGGATGCCATATATATATGAACTAGACTGGTTTGTCAGACTGCTGGGTGGCGATGCCATTTTCCTGGGCAAAAAGAAACTAATTTATTGCATTTTCGAATAATTCCTATGGGTTAAATTTTTTGCGCATTTTAATGTCAAGCTCCATCTCAAAGAATTTCTTAATTCCTGGAATTTTAATAGATTAGCAGATTTGTACTCTGTGTAATGTTTTAGGTATGTAAATAACGAATTAACGCCGTGTTCCGTTTTCTGTCATATACAAATATATTACATTTAGTTATATTAACCAAATTTGAAATGTGATTGTGTTGTATTTCAACGAATGTATTTCAGGATCTTAAAGTTTTTTGTATGATCAATTTCTCAGTTACTCTCCCGACATGTGGACCATTCCACCCGAGTGCACTTAAGGATGGGGAATGCTGGCTAGAGAAGACCTAAAATAGGAACATCCAAATCAGTTAAGACTTGAAAGGAGGCACTAAATGACTCTAGCGGCCATAATGAATGCAAAAGTGTTTGAAGTGTTTAAAGGGACTTACAAGGGAAGGGCCCCAAGTGCCCCCCTATATCGCATATACCAGTTATATCATCTAGATCAGCTTTTTTTGCTCTTTACCATGACATTACGCAATTACTGGAGATATTTGGCAATAATTTTAAAATTAATTTTTTAGGTCAAAATATTTGCTAATTTGGATAGAGTCGACATCGCTTTTGAAAATTATGCTAGTCCCTATGATTTTAAATATGGCATAGGATGAAGAAGGCCAGTCGTAGACGTTGGCCGAACCGAAAAATAATTCACGTCGAGGTTTCAGGAAGCTGGTGTGGCTGTTGATTCTTCCCAATGCATTTTAAATGGACATTTTAACGCATACAAATTGAAATTAAAAATAACTTAAATATCTCCAGTAATTGCGTAACGTGATTGCAAAGAGCAAAAAAAGCTGAATCTAGATAATATAACTGGTATATGCGATATAGGGGGGGCATTTCTGGCCCTTCCCTTGTTGAAACGAATTAACAGGGTAAAATTTCCAGAAGGGCTCAAAGATGGTACGTTAGAGATTAAAGCGACTAACAAGGGAAGGTCCCAAAGTGCCCCACTTAATCGCTCATACCAGACGTACTATGTTATTCAGCATTTTTTTCTGCTTGTGAATCCGTTTTCAGTTTACTGCGAAAATGTCAGGGTGATTTTTAATTTGGATATTTATGTCAAAATCTTCAATTATCTGGATGGGGATCAATGTCCTCATTCCAATTTTACATTATTCAAACGGATTCGTAAGCAGAAAAAAGAAATGCTCATTAAGACAGCATGTCACGCATATGCGATTAAGGAGGGGCACTTGTGGCACTTTCCTTGTAAAAGTTTTAAATTACTTAAAAAGCTCAGAAGTAAATTAAGCTGCTATCAAGTTTTCGGCTAATGCTCTTGGAAATGGTCTTTTTGTAAGCAGCTTGCAATTAAACTGACAGACTACACATTGTCTCTGCAATCAACTACTTCGACAATAGTTTTCTGCGTGGTGGTCCTTAATCAATTGAAGATAAGTTGACGGTATAATGTATCGCGATGTAGTAATGAAACTACTATCGACCTCTTAAAGCGACATGTTACAGAAGTCTGTGGATGGAATCTTCTGTCTGCCGAACTGCTCACTTCAAACTATGACACTTACAAGTCTTTCAAGCTTGTGGTTAACTCCGGTGGCGCAGGTTTTTCTGATTTCCTAAAGCCCTGCAATTGGCCAAGTGGAGTGCTAGTTAGGAGATTTTTTGAAAAACGCGAATTTGATCATAAGAAGCATATCAATAAACAAATTTACTCTTCAAAGTCCAAATATTTTCAAATGGATTCATCCAGAATCACCAGGTCAAATGGAGCTGAAGACGCAAATGTGAATGTAAGCCATGTTGGTGCAGGAACCTCTGCAAATGGTGCCCAAAGCTTTCCATCTCCATCATGGAAGACAGTTTAAAAATTCTTTCCTGGAACTGCCATGGCCTAAAGAGTAATATTGGATGGCTGTGCAGATGTGCTGACAACTATGATATAATATTCCTACAGGAAACATGGCTCCATGACCATGAATTGACAATTTTTAATCATGCTCTCAGTAATTTCTCGGTATTTCACAAGTCAAGTATGCCAAGGACACGCTTACCAACCTATGGTCGTCCGTATGGAGGGATTGCTATTCTTGTGCGGAAAAAGCTCATGCCTTTAATGTCAGAGTATTTGACAAACGACGTTCGGATAATTGGAGTTAAACTAATGTTAAGGTGCTCAGAGTGTTTATTCATTAACACATATTTTCCAGTCAACTCTTGCCAAAATGAAGAGCTTATTACGCGAGTAATAGATAATTTGGACACAATCTGCTCAGACTTTGAAGGTCAAGTTGTTGTTGGTGGCGACTTTAATTTATCTCCAAAGTCTAAAAAGTTTGTGGAGCTGCAAGAATTTGCACGGAATCAGAATTTACGTATAATTGATCACGAACTGCTACCTTCCCAGACATTTACATTTTGCAGTAAGGGATCCGGGAGCACTAGCTGGGTTGATCACTTTCTTATTTCCGAATGTTTTGTGGAAAACTGTGAAATTATGTGTAGTTCTGATCCTAGTCCTAGTGATCACATTCCACTGATCATGAATATTATTGTTAATCTTGGCAAGCAGAACGACAGTAGATTAGATAGGCCTCCCGTCATTAACCAAGGGAGGATAAATTGGGCAAAATTGCCGGTGAATATGAAGGTCTTGTACAAAACTAAAACTGAGACCGCTTTTCTTGATTTACTGACTAAGTTTGACAAAATTGATAATTGGTGCGCTGAAGTAATTGATGAGTTTTGTGCACAAATTTTGAACGTTTTAAAGCAATGTGAAGGTGAAGTGATGAAAAAATGTCAATCTGAGCAGAGAAAATTTCTTCATAATCAGAAGTTTGGTTGGAATGACATAGTAAAAGCGTCGTATACGCAATACAAAAATAGTTATTGGGTATGGTGCAAAAAAGGCAGGAGAGACGATGAATTAAGACAACAAATGGTGAAACATCGTCGCATATTTAAATCTAAGCTGAAATTTTTGAAGCGGTCTAAAGACTCGATTTTGAAAGAAAAGTTAGCTATTATGCACATGGAAAACGATTTTCCTCGATTCTGGAAGACAGTAAAATTAGAGTGTGGGGATGTGAGAGCTGATACTCTTTCTTCTCAAATTGATGGTGTTTGTGGTGAACAAAATATTAGCGAAATGTGGGCTAGTCATTACCAACAAACATTTACTGCTAATAATGATGAAGCAAGGAAATCCGCCGTAATCCAAAAGATCAATGAAGCAAACAACGGAAACTTTCTTGTGAATGCGGATGTCATTAGAATTATTATCAATACCTTGAAAAACAGGAAAGCTGCAGGACCAGACGGACTCTCTGCAGAACATTTCAAGTTTACTGGGGATGCGGTATCACGAGCTCTTCAATTGCTGTTTACTTCTTGCCTACAATGTGCGTATGTTCCGAGTGCAATAATGACTGTCGAGATTAAACCAATCGTGAAAAAGAAGGGTCTTGACCAATCCAGTACAAAAAATTATAGACCAATAGCTCTTGCCAGTGTGCTTTCAAAGATATTAGAAGGAGTGATCCTTGAATTTGCCAGAACAAAACTCTGTACTTACCCCAACCAAATGGGATACAAAAAGAAAGTTGGGACAGAATTTGCGGTGTTTGCGCTGAAATCTGTCGCTCACCACTATCTCCGCAATGACGCACCAGTGTACGTCTGCTATTTAGATGCAACTAAGGCTTTTGACCTAGTCAACCACTGGGTTCTCCTTGAAAAACTTTGCGATAGAGAAATAGGAAAAGAGATTCTTCAGATCCTTATGTACTGGTTCAGGAATCAGTTTTTTCGTGTAAAGTGGGGGTCATGCCTATCAAGCCTCTTTCCCGTTAGAAACGGTACAAGGCAGGGAGGGCGGCTCTCAAGTTTCTTGTTCGCGATCTACTTAGACGGTTTATGCTGCAATTTAAACTCATCTGGCGTTGGCTGCCGAATCGGAGATGTTCTCATAAATCATTTATGCTATGCTGATGATCTATGCCTTATGGCTACAAGCATTTATGCCTTAAATATCCTACTGCGTATATGCGAGTCGTACGCCGCTGAGCATTGTATTTTATTTAATCCGTCCAAAACTGTGTGTCAAGCGTTTGTACCTAAACAATTTTGTGAGATCTCCAATGAGGTAAAATTGAACGGCGTTATTATTCCGTGGAGCACTGTTGTTCGTTACCTTGGATATGAAATAAGCTGCTGGGACAGGGATGTTGATGAAATAAAAAAGCGACGACGTGAGCTGTATGTGCGCGCCAACCTCATCGCATCTTACTTTAGCAAGTGTAGTACACATGTAAAGAAACATCTATTTAGGACGTATTTTGGCAACATATACTGTATAAGTTTATGGGCACCTGATTCGCTCTTTTGGGTGGATAAAGTGCGAATAGCGTACAATGATGCATTCAGATCATTATTCGGATATTCGGAGCAGCGCAAGTGAAATGTTTGCAAATAACAGCGTTCCTGATTTCCTTGCTATTCTGCGACATTCTATCTATTCCTTTCTGAAAAGAGTAGCTGTCAGCGACAATATTATCATCAGAGCAATCTTTCGATCACGTGCATTCATGGAGTCAAAGGTAAAACAAGTCTGGTGCGCCAAGTTATTTAAACCCGATTTCGACAGTGAAACATTCCTTTTAACTCTTATGCAACCTGGAGCGTTTCCACTCCTGGACATTTCCAGAAGCGGCTTTGCTATTGACGCAGAGCGCAGCTTGGAAATGGAGGAGACTGAAACACGCGTCTAAAGAAAATGTTTATATTTATTTTATATTAAATTTAAATTTACAACTGACATGCTCCCAAGGAGCTTAACGTTTATGTTTTTGTAATTCGCACCTGTGACATTTATTTTTTTGTAAACCTATTTCATTTTTCAACACTTACATATGGACTTCATTTTTTTGTAAACCACAATATCTGAAGCTGCAATAAAGAAATAATAATAATAATGATTGAATAAGTCTCCGCTAAACAAGTAAATGGATTTGCAAAGTTTGGTGCCGTCTGAACAGCAAATGGAGCTTCCTTAAAAGATCCAATAAGTTTTATAATAACTTATACATTTCACAAAAAGCAAATTTACTTAAGTTTGGGTTCATGTCGGTAGTTGAAACTCCAACCGTGCTGGGAAATAGTTTGGTTCACAGATTGTTTTAGATTCCTTTAGGTCCGGGTATAAACGTTCACAGAAATTTGTTTCACTCATTGACCCCTTGGAAAGCCAAAACAGATCTGTTTTGTGGATTGTACTTACTTTCTGAACTCGTTAAATTCATGTTGAGCATGAACTGTGCAGCAACTGGCGGATCTATGAAATCCTTGCCGTATTCCATTTGGATCATTGGGAGGCATTCCGCAAAGGGCTTGCAAAGTCCCGATTTTACCCGATTATTACATGCCACAAAATCCATTACTTTATTCACTTTCTGATGATGACAACTCAGAGCAGAAGGTACTTTATTGATGAGCTTCCTTAAACTCGTTCAAATATTTTTCTGTGATCTTAACTGTAATTGTAACGCCAACGGAGCTTGGTAGTTGTAATTGTAATGACAAGTGTTGACTGTACGTGTTGATGATTATTATATTATTAGGTCGGTAGTACAAGGGCAGAAAACGATTATAACGATTGTTGACGCTCTGCATGCTGTATTTTATCGCGTCAGACGCCATCATGTGTCAGTAAGGATATGAATACAGAAGAGCGGGGAGGTAAATTTGCTTCGCATTTTGTGTTCCTGACAAGTAAACTGATTTTGGTGCCCCCAAATCACATAAACCAGACATACTGTCGAAATCACCGTTTTTTACGAATCTGACGTCGAAATGCTGGAACTATTTCGCAATGATTAATAATTTTAATTTTTGTACGTTAAAATACCCATTTACAATGCATTGGTCACAAAATCGGCCATCACGTTAATTTTTTCGTTTCGACCAACGGATACGACGGGCCTACTCCTACCTTTACTCATTGTCTGTCGTGTATTAAAATATACTTGCTAGCATAATTTTCAGAGTTGATGTTGATCTTCATCCAAATAGTTGTAAAATTTTATGTTAAAATCCAAATTAAAAATCACCCAGACATTTTCGCAGTGATTTGAAAACAGATTCTGATGCAGAAGAAAATGCTGATCAAGACAGTATGTCTGGTATATGCGGTTAAGGGGGGCACTCGGGGCCCTTCCCTTGTAAGAACATTGCATCGTAAAACTTCCCCAACGCAACGCGGCGTCAGGTTGAAATGGAATTCTATTTTCTAAGGCGCTACTTGACATGGTATCATGAGGCCCCCTACTGATGGTTTATCTACGGTGCGGTACTTCAAACTTGAACTTAATATTTTCATGTAACGACTTATAATTCAAGGGGAACCGGACCCGGACTCAAGAAATGATATAAAGGTTTTTCATTCATTATTACTAACAAAGTTAATAATGTTAACTAAGAATAAATACAACTACTGATAAAGTGGACTTTTTAGGACTCATCGCCATCCCAAACTGACCTTTCCACTTTGCGCAGAACATTAGATAAGGATCCCAGTTCGTAACACCTAACCCAACTTGAAACTATGACTCTCCTGTTCTCCAATGAGTTAATTTTTAGCCTACTCCATATTGCCTGGACCGCTATTTGGAGGAATTCCTCTTAAAACAGAGACTTTAGGAGATTACATAGTCAAGCTGAATATGTAATGATTTTGAGTTAGCTTTGCATATTCTTTTATCTGACAAGGGAACTCCACAAACTGACCCCCCCCCCTCATCGCTTATAAGAGACATATGGTCTGGACCAGTTTTTTAAATTGTCTACGAATCCGTTTTCAATTTACCGCAAAAGTGTCACTGGAATTTTTAATTTGCAAATTATTTTTCGGAATTCATCATTTGGTGACGAGGATCGACATCATTAGTAAAATTCGATCTTGTCAAGGAATATAATTACGGGCAGAATGATACAAAAGGTAGATTTATAATGTCTTCGTATCTGAAAAATCCCAGACGCCCATTGCAGGAAGACGTTGATGTTGAAGTTAGGCCTATCCAAGTCTACAGTAGATTTTGGCATAAAAATTAAAATTAAAAATTCCTATGATACTTTTGCGACAAAATGACAACGGATTCGCAGACAGTATAAAAAACTGATCCAGACACCGTGTCTCATATACGCGATTACGGGGGGTCAGTTCGGGGGGTTCCCTTGTGAGGCGGGCTTAACATAAGCCCAGGAATTCGCTAATTACAATATACTGCGAATTTTTTAGGCATGACCTTAAATCGCCGGTTAATCTTCAAATCTTGGAAGTAAGAAAAATTAAACAGGCTATTGAAACTAACGTGATTTTGGAAGTTATTGAGCAGTCAAACATTTTGTCTCAAGGCCTATCCATTGACTTGACGGAATTTTAAGTATAATTTTTATTTCGTTGCCGCAGACAACATAGAATGAAACCTTTTAATGCGCAAATCCCGGTTGAGTCACGAGTTCCAATTGGTGAAGGCATCCTTAAAATCCATTAAAAGTGAAAATAACATTCACAAAAAATGCCACTGACACTTTTGCCTAACCACATATGGGTTATTTTGTATGACAATATTTGGTTGACGGCTCAAAGTTTGCTATACCGTTTTTGGATCAGAATGCATTCATTTTCTTAAAATGAAAAATATCAATTAATCAAAGATTACTTTCAAGTATGAAAATGATGATGCTAGAATATTATGTTACTAAATTGTACGAAACACTTCAACTCATATTCTTTTCTATAATTGTTGGAGAACAAAGTACATTGAACGTTTTCACATTATGAGTTTGACTAGTTACTGTTGTGGGCTAGCAAACACATTGAAATAACGTCATTTGAAAATCATTAAGTCACGGCTACAATCATGCAACCAAATAACCTACGTAAATAATAATCCTGAATGAGTACCGAATATCCAAATTGGCAAGGAAAGGGCCTAAAGTGCCTCCCACTTAATCGCATATGCCAGACACACTGTCTTAATGAGCCTTTTTTCTGCTTACGAATCCGTTTGAATAATGCAAAATTGGAGTGAGGACGTTGATCCGCATCCAGATAATTGAAGATTTTGACATAAATATCGAAATTAAAAATCACCCTGACATTTTTGCAGTTAACTGAAAACGGATTCGTAAGCAGGAATAAATTGCTGATTAAGACAGTATGTCTGGTATATGCGGTTAAGGGGGGCACTTGTAAGTTGTTGAAACGAACGTTATTTGGGAAGTTATTGGATCGCCAAACATTTTGCATGAAATCCTTTCCATCCACGGAACTTGGAATTTAATTTTTCAATTCACCGCGGAACGGAATCAAGCAATACCTGACGAGTAGTAAATCCCGGTGCCTTTGCGAATTCAAATGGTGACATGCATGCATATTTAGCTAGATAAAAAAGTTATTTATTTATGGATCACGCGTGTCTGTCCACGTTCACGTCTTCCAGTGACTTCCCTTGACAAATAGTTTGAGTTCGTGAAATAGACGATTTTTTAAATAATTTATGAGCCAAGATTTCATTATTCGTCATTTATTATTTGTCACTCAGAGTATCAAAAATCAACTAAACTTATTTAAATTGGAAGTGATCCACATGAGGTGCTTATCAACGCGAGTATAAACTCCGGGGAAGTTGCCACATCCTTTGCCCCATGAAACAATTCCTTGGATAACCCATTGCTGGCCATCATATGAAATCGCTCCTCCACCGCTATCACCCTGATCAAATTAAATTGAACGAATATAATAATTTTGAAAATAAATTTTTTTCTTGTTCTATCAAAATGGAACTTACAATGCAAGCATCTTTATTTTTCTTGCCATCCCCTGCACACAAATTGGAATCCTGGAGTCTTCCAGGAGCAAAAGTAGAGATAGACTCTTTTGCACTCATCATGATCCCAAACAGGCATTTCCACTTTTCGTAGTACATCAGATAATGATCCCCGTCGGTATTTCCTACCCCATCCTGTGACTATGACTTTCCTGTTCTCAAGTGAGTTCATTGTTGGCTCTGGTAGACAGATGGGTTGGATACGATCTGTGAATTGGACTGGCTTGTCCAGTTTTATGAGGGCGATGTCATTATGCTAAAAAAAACAGTTCATTTTGTTTTGCAGGAATGACTCCGGACATTCACCGAAGTGAATATGAAACTGTCGGCGTTTATGCCAGTATATTCAATAACGCAACTACGCCGCTCCTCTTTTTGTCGTTTTTATTCCTAACGTGATTGTTTTGTAATTTAACTTACATAATTCTGAATCTTGAAGTTTTTGTGGATGATCAATTTCTCAATTCCTCTCACGACATGTGGACCATCAATCGTCGTGCGGATGTTATAGTCACCCAAATGCACGTAAAGATGGGAAATATCTGCTGGAGAAAACCTAAAATTAGAGCATCAAAATCAACTTAATGCTTCCTCCAACCAATTTTTGGTTAAATGTCCGTAGCACTTACAAAACTCAAGGTCCTTAAGTTCCCCCTCTCAACCTGATATGCGAGTCATAATGTCTTGAAAATAATTTTACGCTGGTTACGAATTTGTCTTCGACTCACTGAGAAAACATTGGAGTGATTTTTAGTTTTAAATTTTATGTTATAAATTGTATTCCTACAATGCATTGCAGCTCGAAGTCAGGATCAATACCACCTTACAAAATCTGGAGTGTCAAGTTGGCAAATGTCTATGGCGTACCTTTCTTACTCGTCTGCCGAAGAATATAAATTTATATACGAAGAAGCATTATTTTCGGAGAACCTCATTCTTCAATCATGATCAAGACAGTATGATTCTTATATGCGATTGAGGAGAGCAGTTGGGCCCTTCCCGTAAATGATCGTTTGAATAAAAAACGTCTAAATGGATCAATAACTTTAATTAACTTACATAGCAAAACAATGGGCCGCACTAATCAGAAATTGGTCCGTAATCAAACTAGCTCCACAAAACAATTTCTTATTTCTCCCAAAAACACCGACCATCCAGGGAAACTCTTCTGGTCCTAGGGCCTGCACTCCTCCAGTAATTTTAAGTTCGCCTTTATGTGCCAATGCTCTTACAAATGGTCTATTTGTAAGAAGCTTCGAATGACCACACATTCTCTCTTCAATCAACTGTCTTGATAATATTTTTCTGTGAGGTGGTCGCTGAGTTATTGCAGGTAAGTTGACACTGTAGTCATTGAGGGAATTTCCGCTGGAGAGATAAGCGGATTTGAAAAATTTTTGGGCGTCTGGACAGCAAATGAACGGTTGGTCACCAGAACCTCCTACGAAAATGAAGTTTTTATTAATCGACTTAAGTTTGGATTTATGTCCAAAGTTGAAATTGCATTAGTTCCGCAATATTTCTAGGCTCATAGGTAGTTAATAATTTGCTTACAAGGGCCCCGAGTGCCCTAATCGCATATACCAGACATACAGTCTTGATCAGCATTTTTTTT
>JAHZMX010004486.1:0-69602 GCA_027743895.1 Seira musarum
CTTATTAAAGTAAAGGTAAAGTTCATTAAAATTTTCGGGTAACACATGCAAGTACTATACCATGATGTGCCATGGCCTAAGGAAGTTGCTGTCAGTAGGTTTTTTACAACTTAGGTAGTACCATTTTGTTAACGCTGATGTTTTGCTTTTAGCAAGTTTAGAAATACGTTACTTGTTTGTTTGTTTTTCGTCTTCATTCAATCTTAATATTTCGCATCAATTTGATTGTCCGTGCTACAAAAAAGTGATTACGATCCTGATTGTAGCCCAATTCTTTACCTCTTCTGTTTTTGAGGTCGTGCAAACTAATCTGCATAAATATCGATCTCCTTTGCATGATAATGATTTATAGGTTTCAAGTTTTCTCGGGGCTTTTTACTGTACTGTTGATATTGCGTCTTTTGATTTTCGAATTGATTTAGGCAAACCTGACCGATTGGTTTTTGGTTTCAGGGATTGCTAGGGGATGAGGATGAAGGGAATGGTTTGATTGATGCACATTTAAGATTTCGTTTTGGCATAGTATTACAATTTCCTTTGTACAATTTTTTTCTTGTCGTAGTGATTAGAGGTTTTATAAATAGATGAAAGAGATTTCGTAGTTTGAAAGCATTAATAAAACCTATCTTTGCCATTTTATTACTGACAACCTGTCAGCGGTCCCATTGCGAATAACCTAATCCATTTTAATATTGCCAGAAGTAAAAACTCATGTGTCACGAGAAATGATAAGACCGAGAATGGAGAACCATTAGAAGCAAATAGGACTTGAAGTGAATGGAGGTCAAAAAATTGATGCTTCTGAATGGATAAAAATTGAAAAACAATGGGGAAAGTAAGCAGAGTCGGATGTATGAGTGTATTTCTATTTCCAAAGTCTTATTTGTGATTCAGAAGCACCTTTTTAAATAAAAAAAATCAATTAAACGGCGAATTGTTGCGTTTGCAGTTTAAAGAAATATTATATTATCCTCGTCCTGTTACTACTCATAACAACTTTTTCAGCAAAACACTGTCTAACTAATCCCGGCACGAATTAAATGTGTTTAAATTAGGATTCTTACGACTTCTTCAAATTGAACTGAACTGCCATTAGTTTTTACTGGGATTACTATACATTTTGTGTCTTGCAAAAAGTCCAGGTGGTTTATTTTTGCGTTCATGTCATCTACAAGCTTTCATCTTTTGTTAGAAATATTTGATTACCTACGTATGATTTGCTTGTCGTCAGCTTATTGTTCATGGACAAGGAAGCCGTTGAAATCCTTTCATTCTGAAAAAAAAGAGTACTACTATTGTGGCAACGTGAAACTAGAACTAACTGTCGCATTTTTTACTTGTCAGGTAATGGATGTATGGGATTTCATGTAGGTTAACTGCCATACTTGATTAGAATTTGTCAAAAAAAAAGAGAAAAAATGTCAATAAGGTATGTGCAGGGCCGTAACTACAATGAGTTCAGGTGAGGTGCGCTCCTCAGGGCCCACGACCTTGGGGGCCCTTTCGAGCCCTCTACATGCGCAGTAATCAGTTTGTTTGGGCCCCCGAACTTCAAAATTTTTTTTGGGCTCGCTTCGCTCGCCCAGATTTTCTCCTTCTTCTCTATTTTGACTATTTTTAATACAATTAAGTTCCTAAATTTTTTCTCATTGTCCTGGGTTTACCACTTTTTTACTCCCGTCGTTTATTTCTAATCCCTCATTCTGTCAGGAAACGGGCTAAATGTCGTACTCTGTTTAAGAAAAAATCCAAATTAGCCCAACTGAGTGAACTTCAATTTTTTTAGGTTAACTTTCCTCAGGGAAAAACAGTAAAAACTAAAGTATGTTATAAGAGCTTAGAAAGCAAGTTTGCGTGAAAGCTCTTCAGTGATCTAAGCGTCACTTTTGACCAAATATTTTGTGCCGAAATATTTTCTTTTAAAAAATTTCGGGCTCGCTCCGCTCGCCTTTTCCAATTTTTCCAGTTTTCCTCAAATAATTTATACTCATTTTCTTCAAAAAATTAAAAATTAATGGAATCCATTGCTGACTATTTATGTACTCGTTCTGGAATTTGAGTTTCTCCGTAAAGCCATTTTTACTTTAAAAAACATATTTTAGGGGGCCCACCCAATCCCATTTCCTCAGGGCCCGCAACCATCACGTTACGGCACTGGGTATGTGTCGTAGTCGATGAATGAGTGCATCAATAGCATTAAGCTGGCTTTGTTTTATCATTGATCACACTCTCAGACTTCTTGAAAATTATTAGGGATATTTGCATTGGTTTGGCTTGGGTGTGGGCTTCTGCGTTTTCCTATCAGTTGAAACCTGTAAGACGATAAAAATGCCAATCAAGGTCACCGTTTCAAACACGACAAGCGTCGCTAGTCGCAAAGTGACTTTGTTGTGTACTTGCTGGTGCTACTAATTGGATTGGAAAGGACATGAAGAACCAACAGAAGTCACGTAAAAACGTATATTGGGTTTAAGCATCATAGTATAGGCACGGATTCATTGCGTTCATAAATTGTTTAAATTTATGTCAGAACTAAAATCAAGGATTTACTGTATCTACTGCTAAAAATTTATGCTTAACGGTATTATTAGTATTTCATCGAAACAAATCCATAAATGCATAATCGAAATCGTGATAATTTTTAAAATGTCAAAAATGCTTTTAAATATATAATCGATTTTGTAATTTAATTTCATTCTTTTGTACTTATTTTGCAGGGACAAAATGAATTCGAGGAGCTGCGTCGAGTGGTAAAGCAGGGTGGAGACTTTTGCAAGGATTTGGCATCCGTGCTCCAAGAAAGGTAACGAATCATTATTGCATCACCTTTTGCCTTTAGATTTTGTTTTATCTTTAAAGTACCACTGCAATACTGTCTTGACTTAGGTTAAGTAATATTATACTTTATCTTTTGAAAAGTTTCATGTTGTTTTTAAATTAAATTTACTTGTCGATTCATCAAGATAAGAGAAGCGTAAAGATCTAAGCGAACTATTGAGTACGGATTCCTTTCTTCAGCGCAGGAGTCACATTTACAATTTATTTTGCTATTTTTGGATATCGATACTGGTATCGTTTAAAAGTATCAGATTCGTTTAGTGAGCTGCGACATGATGTGATAAATAATGGTCCTTGTATTTATTACGAAACTTTATCTTTCTCACATTTCTTTAGATGGATATAAATATATTTTGGGAGGCATTAACAAGAAAACTTACTTCAGTTTCTAAATAATGTCTTCTCATTTGGGGGTAATGCTTAAAATCTCTTTGAGCAAATTCAAATAATCCTTTCTCTTCCAAGGGCTTCTACTTATTTCACAATCCACATCACAGTCTATCTTTGAGTTGAGCTGCTTCATTGCAGTTGTGTAGTGTTGTTATTGTGGGTGTGTAAAAGGCCCTTTTAAAGCCTTCCCTAAAAGTCAACGTGTCAAGTGCAAGAACATGCGTATTGAATCAGAATTGGAATAAATTCATTTCATTTCAAGAGTTGCTGCTTAAAAGGGTTATGTTATGCCATTCGCTTAAACTTCTTTTGTTTGGACAAAACACACTTGACTTGACGTCTACGTCATACGAACACAGGTATCGATACCAAACTGAGAAAAAAGCTGTTATTCAATGTCCATGTGCATTGTAGATCATGATGTTGCATAATGCACCGCTCATTTAATAGGACGGCTTTTACTCTACATTAATAATAAATGTTTTGGGTATGGAATTAGAGAAGAAATAAAAAACACTCATAAATAATGTCTGGTGAACAGACGTCATTTGTCGCTTGATATTAATAACATTTACATGATAAACACAGTCCTCAACATTTTCTGGGGGAGAATGTTGGAAAACAGGCACAACCTAATATTATCGATTTTGTAACAAGACCTCACTAACAAATTCTAAGTCATAATCAGAAGGGACGTTTCTTTATCTGATCGCGCAGTGCGTAATCGATGAGTATATCTCTGTTGAAAAGTCGAAACATTGTTGATCATGAATAATAATTCATGATCAATGACCATTATTTTCATGAGAGAAGCAGGGAGCGTGATGAAATGGATGATCTGGAAGAATGAAAACCTGAAAGGGCAAGTGAGTTCAGGAGCTGCATTATGCACTTCTCCCTTATTTATTATCATTTTGAAGTTCATCCACTTGTAAGAAAAAGGGTACATGGATTGGTTATTTCAGAATTCATATAAACAAGAAAAGTAAAAGAACATTGTTTCGCAATTTATTTGTGGACTCGTAACGAGTATGGAGGAATATTTACACATTTACAAGAAAATGAAGAGCAAGGTGGCCAGTTTGTGGTACATGATTCATGATGATAGACTCGTTTTGTAAATTAGAGTTATGTTATTTTTCAACAAATCTCTAAGAAAATAAGGTTAGTGAGGTAATATTAATAAGCAGCTTTTTTTGGCTCCTTTGAGGGACTTTACTTAGGACGTCATCAAATCTCTGAAAACGTCAAGAAAAAATATGAGATTGCTGTAGAGGCAGAAGCTGTATAGTGTAGTACAACTAATACAATTTGCCACCAACGTCAACTTCTTTAATATGTGCCAACAGGTCATTTACTTCTTCAAAAATGGGAGTAGACTATGGCTTTGCATTGAAACATTTAAGTGTCATCTTTCTCATCATTTCATTGAAAATACGGAGTGAGGGAGAATAGGATTAAGCCAAAAAATATTGCTTTAATTTTGAGGACATTTGCTGTAGAGGGAAAAAGTGGAACATCTTCATTTCATATTTCACATTTAATATTATTATTGTGACTAAATTTATGTAGGTTTTGGTGGATTTTAGGTTTTCAATTTTTTATCCAACATCTGCAACAGTTTGTGGCTTGGCTACATTTATTTTAGCACCGGTGCTATAGATTGGGTGACGGAAACATAAAGAGCCCCACCCAGAGACTGTTTTACATCTTGTGTTGTTTCGCTTGGCTCATACTCGCTTGTTTCTCTGCAAAATGCTCAGCTCAACTGAACCTTTTTTTGTGGATGGCTTTTGGCCAATTTTCAAGATTGTTTTTGTTTTCCAAATAAATTTAGTGTTTATCTCCGTCAAAAGCCCATGCCAAAGCTAATAATGTCGGATGGATAAGATCAAACGCAAAGTTTCAGCTTCCCTTTCTTTAGGTCTCATGACATGTTGTGTTTGCATGGCACGAGGCGAAAAACTCGCATTCAATGCAGAACAATGTGAATGAGCTTTGATGTGAGAAGTCAGTCGAAAGTTTGACTTGGCTTTAGGCTTTGGACTACTCGAGGATTTATGGCATAAAACTGTTTTATCTTCATTGAGTGAATACTCCTAGCTGGGAGATCAAATTTTGGCTTGCTGAGTTGTCAATCGATGCAATGAACAAAATATGTGACGACTGTTGGTGGTGGAGAAACTTTGAAGACGAATCAAACATTCACTCAATTGCCACCAGCTTAATCTACGACATCAATCTTAAGCACTACTTCATCAGAATGACAATAATAATGACTGCCGCCGCTGCCGGTGAATTATGACATATGACAACTGCAGTGAACTCTTTTTTTTGCAGTAGTGAAACGGTTTATTTGCAATCACGGAAATGATTATTGCGGTTTAGTTTGGAAAGAATTTTAAAGAAATGAGCAGAGGTAATAATTTTGAATTGCTGCATATAAATTTTAATCTTTGATCTCATCTTTTCAAAGGATTTCTTTTTTTATGCTGCTAATAATAAAGTAGCACCTTTACTTGCCAAAATGTCTAAATTAAGATAAGTATCAGAAGCACGCAGTTATTATAGCCATTCTTAGGCGGATGAGTAAATGGTGGTGGTGGTGGTAGTGGTACACAGCTTGAAAATTGATTAAGATTTTTATTCTTCGTCGTGGCCAGTTAGTTACCGACTTATTTTTTACGATCGTGTTTTTCTTCACAGTTCGTTTTTATTCCTGTCTAGCGGTTTTCATGCTGATGAATAATTTGTTAGTTTAACACTGCATGAGTTTGGGGTCTAGATAAAGCCGTGAGGGAGATAACAAGTGGAAGAAATCCTGAGTTGACTAGTGCTACTGTACTTCTACAACTAACGTACTTTTTTGTTCAAAGAAGTGATAACAATTTTCATGTAGGTTAAAGGAGAAGAAGAATTTCACTTTTGAATTTGCTCTTTTTTATTAGCTACCTTCGTAAGTGTGAGATATGATTATGAATTATGACTATGACTGTGGACTCATGAATGGTTGTGGAAGGGAAACGGAGACTCTGAATGAAGATTTTGTCATTCTAAACTTTGCGCTTCAAACATTTGAAAAGTATGGCAGTACTTAAACTTAATAAAGGAAGTACATGTGAAAAAAATGAGTTTAATTATTATCACGATCATGTAAAATTTTAAATGACTTTCTTAAAATTGGGATGGTTTAATTACAATTAGGACTTTACAATTATTATCTGCAAATTGAAATCGTGTTTTTATTTATTCCTCAAACTAAATTAATTCTCATTTTTTAAATGTCAAACAATTTTAATGAAGTATATTACCATCTTACTTACAATAAGTAATGGGGGCGTTGCCCTGTCCTGGTTCTAAAACGTTGCGCTGAGTAAAGTTCATGACATTAGCTGCCACGCTGCAGTGTCTAATTAAAATATACAAATGCTAAACACCTTGTTTACTTTTATGTCTGTCATCAAGCACATAACCGCAACAATCAACAAGATGAGGTGCTGATTGCCGAAGGTTTCAACTCTGCATAATTTTTTACGTTTTGCCAGACAAGAAACATGTTCACGGGGTGAGGAAATCATTAAGCGCATTTTATTGCTGCCGGTGAAAATAGTGATAAAAGAATGCATTATTTCGTACAATTCAAATTTAGACTTCCTGTCAGTAATCAAACTGGATTGGAATAATTCTACAAAAAATTATGATAATAAACTGAATCAAACTAAAATTAATTCCATTGCACTGCCAAAAAAATTGTTGATAGTATCATACAATAGCTCTCTTTTGTCAAGATCAAAACGAGATCCATCCATAACTTTCCAAAGTGACATTTCTTCATCATTAGTTTTTTTTGTATCAAGAAAATAATCATACGGTTCTTATCATTCCTCCACGAGTCGTACTAGTCGTAGCGTGTCTTGTCTTGAACAAATAACCTCAAGTGTCCTTTCATCTATCTGTAGGAATTCCATTATTATTGCGAAGTGAATTGATTTTTTGGAAAGTTGAAATTATAAATGCTCACCAAAAAAGTAGTTGCAATTTAGAATGAATGACAATTTTTTTCTACTATTTGCCCACCATGATTATGTATTTACGCCACTCGGATGATTGAAAAGTTTTTGGTGTATCTTGATCATTCATTTGCAATGGAATATGAGCAACTCCTTTTAGTCACCACAGCCATAATCAAATCGAACTGTTGCGTGAATTACGTGAAGGCAAAACCAGTAAAGATGCAGTGACGAGTGTAAAGATTGATAACAAATTGAAGACGACGTATGCAATGCAAGGATAGCACAAGGTGTTATCATAATCATTGATCGAAATCATCATCATCATCACTTGTTTAGTAACTTGACAATGAAATAGAAAAAAAATCGAAAAGTGTAAGCATGTTGAGATACAGATGTGGTTGGACCACAATTACTTAATCATTCCGCTACGGTTGTCAGCATTGTTGATTTTGACCGTTCGTGTGTCAAGCCATTGCACTGACTTCTCACTGTCAAGAGGAAATGGATGATGAAAAATGAAGGCTCTCCTTTTAGAAATGAAATCTAAAAATTGATCAATTCCTTAAAAGGAACTGCAGATAGACATATAGGCTCTGGCTGAGTGAAAATTGCAGAACAAAAATAAATTGCAATTTTTTGGCAAAAGGGTTGGGTTCGCAATATGCGAAGATATATTCAATTTAATTTTTTCTTCAAATCGTAGCCCAACTAGCTGTAAAATTTCAACAAGTTTAGTATGAAATTTTCATGCCAAAATTGGAATATCATTAGCAGGATTTGCTTTATATTGTTTCCCTCAAGATTTTAATGACTCAAGTGTAAACACAAACACAGGATTAATTTGAATAGAACTGCTAAATAAAATGTTGGTTCAATTTCAGCTTTTATTGTTTGATAGAGTCATAACCTCAATTCTTAGTGAATTAAAGGGAATTCCGAATTTACGAATACAATTGCTCGTTTAAAACTTTGTTTGATCTTGAATCTTGAACTAGTCTTTGTTGGTGTTGCTGTCAATCTCAGCTAACATAGCGATTTAAAGTTGCAAGGCGAGAATTTCATAAATGCATAGATACCTACCTATTTATGCACAAAGCGAATGTGTGAGATCGGGATCGTTAAGAATTGAATCGAGTTAAGCTGAGCTGTGGTTCAGCTTGATTGTGGATTAATTAGATCCCTTCGTGTCTGTGCTACGCTTTCTACTTGATTTGCCCTTTGTACAAATCAAACTGAGCTCATTCATATTCATTTTAAAACGAGACAAGCGAGCGAGAAGCAAGGCCAGGTTAGCCTTTTGGAGCAGGCGCTTAGGTACCTGAAGGCACTTTTCTGCAATTTTTTAAAAAGGAAGTGAGTGCAGCACAACATATCCAAATATATATGACTGAAATCATAGCCGTAATTATTTTTAATAGTGAATTGAGTATTTGCTTGCAGTTTAATGCAGTTTGTAATTTTAATGACGATAAAGATTTGCATAGCACGATAAAACATTCATTTTTTGAATTGACAGCTCGAGAAACCGAACAACTTCATGTTGACTGCAGACCAACAATTATCAAGGCAAGCGACAGGCATCTATTCAAAAATCGTGATTTATGCGGCTTAAAAAATATCTTTAGAAAATTAAAAATTATATTAGTCAAGTTAAGGACAATTTGTGGCCTGCCACTCTTTTGTGGTTGGTATCGTCTGGTCTTTGACTTTTCTCGTTTATGATGCCTACATCGTTAGGAAGAATTGGCACGTTTTAAATGAGAATGAAATTTGCGGTGGGATGCAATGTATTTCTTCTATGAGCTGAAATGACAGGTTATTTCCTTTTGGCGTTCGCACTGTCAAGTTTCAAGTAATTTATTGAAGGCGAACAGAAAGTTCTTGGGAAGAAATGGTGTTATCAATATACAAAAATACAAAAAATATAGATAGACATTTTCAAGTGCGAACAAATGTAATTTTGTACAAGTACTTGAGTTTTTAATTTTACTACTCATACTTTTTGAATTTTATAATTTGTGATTGAGACCAACTCAGACTTCAACTGACGGTAATAAAATATGCTTAATTGAAGTCGTGAGTGATTTCTTCATAATATGAGTTAATTATTATTACTCAACTGAAATGAAGCGTGCATCTATAATTCAATCTAGTGTAATTAATTTAGAATTCAAAAGGATGCCGGAAAATTGCCTTGCAAGTTGGTAGAAAATTGAAGGAAAAGAGAAACGATTGCAAAGGAAAAAGGACAGAGAGAGAGAGATAGATGTGTAATCAATGAAAGAAAGGGCGGAAGAAAAACTTTTTCGTACCTCACAAATACATTTTTTTCTTTATTATCAGATCATCATTCATGGTAAATGAGACTTTTTACATGTCCTCTATGCTCACCAACGTGAGATGCTATTTGCTGTTGTAGTAGACGTCTTCAGCCTAAAGAGATAATTACAAACTGTCGATGCAACTACCACGGCGTTATTTTGTATAAACAATAGACAGAAGCTCTTTGCAAAAAATTGTCGTTGTTCCCTACTGCCTGACATTTTGAATGGACAATGAATATTGAATGAATGAGTGAAAAGCAAGATACAACAACAATGCTCATAATCATGATAGCTTGGTGATCGTGTTGGTGGTTGTAAGTAGTATTGGTCATTTGAAAATTGAATTTATTTGTTCAAGCGGTTTGTCGAACATGACCATTCCATTACTTCGAAACTCAGAATTGCTATTGTTATGAGCACTTATTCCCACTACAAAATTGCCTATAAACTTTGCCTTTTGTCATTTTACAAACTTTTCCTTTTTCGGATTCTTTAAACATTTATGAAACGCACAATGCATACAGTTTGGAAAGCAAATTGGCTACAACGTTTGCTCGGTAGCAATTAAGTGAAACTCTGGCTAATAAATTTCCCTCGTGTGTATGCACTTTTGACATCGGTACGATACATCATTAATGCTGAGTACTTAGCTTAAGCTTGTCTGAAACCATAGTCTACATTTAAAAAACAGACGACGCATTTTCAGCCACGAGGCTTTGTTTTTTAATTGCAATATGTAGTATTAGTATTTTACTAACAACCAAAGATACTCACTTAAAAACCGATTAATATCGATAAATTACTTCAGTACGTGGATCATACAGAAGAGTAACTTACCTTCCACACTTTTTGCTTATTTTTCATAGACTCGTTCCCGCACGATTTATTTGTAAATAAACAATTCCTTCCTTGAAAGCACCCACTCATCGCATTTCACTGATTTTAGAGAACATTCAAAATTAGCTAAAATGAAAAGAACAAAAACAAAACAGCAACTGCCTTTTAGCAAAAAGCGAATGGCTATATATATGATCATTATGATGATCTACAAAAATAGGCAACCCAGCATGCCAGTGATGGCTTAATGAGTGAGGCAATTCAACGCAGTGGAGTAGGTGTTGAGATATTTGTTTACACAAAAATAACAATTGCAAAATTAGACACGGTTGTTTATAAACCATCCAAGCAAACACCATAAAAAATCCACACGTTTTCCCCCTACAATGCCATTTTGTTATTTTACTGAAGAATTGAGTTTGGTGATGGCATTTTGCAATTTATTTCTCCACAAAATCCATAATGCTGTCTAGCTTGCAATTTCTTTCAGAATTCACGCATTTCTAAAGAAAAACAATAGTAAATTCATTCATGTCAACGACTGAATGATGTTCGTGTAAAGAGATGCATAATGCGCGAAAAGATGCATAAAAAGCATCGTTTTACACGAGTAATAAAGGTGTGCAATATTTGCACTACCTAAAATAATGCATCGTGTTTGTGCATGCTTGCATTTATAATTCCCATTGAGGATGAGAAAAATGAGGTCTGAGTGAAGTTTTCTGTGAAAAATGCAATAAAATAATAAATATAATAATAGTTATTATAAAATGCTATCATCATCAACATCTAAGAAGATAAAGGCAATAAAGAGATTTGTTCTTTTTGAATTCATCGTGAATCCAATTGAATTGTTTTTGTCTTATCAAAACGAGTAGGATTAAGTTTTCCTTGTTGATTTTCATTATCTTGAATATACTAACAAAAATGCTTTGTTTTCTCGATGACTTTTTAGGTCAGAGCTGGAAGCGCAGTATGCGAAAGGCTTGTCGAAACTCTCAGCGAAACTGTTGAAAGCGTCGAAGGAAGCCACTGGTTCAGTTGCCCATGCTTGGCAAGCCGTTGCAGTTCAGATAGACACACAAGCAGAGCTCCACAGGTAAGAGGAAATGAATTTTAAAATTTGGATTTCAACACTCTGGTTTAAATTGAGATTTAAAATAAGAAAAAACTTTTCAATCCAAATGCATTTGGAAATGCTGATTTGATATCGAAATTAGTACTTTTGTTTCATGACTCTTTGAGGTATAGAAAGGATGGAATTTTTGTCAGTTTCATTCCAATATCAATTCACAAAAACTATCGCTTTAAAAATTTCATTGAAAAAGCTTTTTATGAAAATATATCGTGAAAAAACACCACAGCTACCGTTACGGCATTCGGTCCGTTCTTCACATAGCGTAATTGCATGATATTCATTCAAGGGGGTCTTCCTGAATTTAATCCTCAGTTGTCTTCCTTTCCTAATTTTAATCTCATTTTGATATGAGCTCATATGCAGTTTTTATTGCAATAACGTCCTGCTGTACAGTTGCATGAATATGCAAATGACATGACATAATCTAAATAAGTTTTCTTGCAAATTCCCATCGTCATTCTTTTTTTAAATAACAAAACGGTTTTGCTTCAAATGACTGACGGGATGTGTAGTGAAGCCTTGAGCTTCACTTGATGGTAATTAATTTTGCAAACACATTTCCTTTATTAGCAAATAACTAGACTTGCACCGTTTTTCGTCGTACAAAAGCGGTTAATTGTATCTTCTGCTTTCAGCTTTGAAATTTAAATGTAAATGAATTTGTGCTGGCAAATTAAAAATAATTGTAATTAAAGTGTATAATGGTTGATTATATTATTTTTGTCGTTTAGATAAATGCAATAAATAAATGCATGTTGAGTCTGCTAAACTTTCAGTTAAATACAGTCATGATTATGCATTCGTGTTTACCTACATGCTTATTAAGCCTTGCATAACAAATTGGGGTTATGACTTTTGATACTACTACTGCATTACTGCGTTCGATGCAAGAAGACATAGCAATTAAAACTAGTTATTACCCATTTTTGTCTTGCAATTGTCATCATAATCCTGTTTTCTATTTTAAAGAGCCTAAAAATGTCATCGGGTCAACCCTGGGTAATAACAGGTTTGGTTTGATTTAATCTGTGATAAAAATAATGCATGTAGGTGGACTAAGCCTAAGCAAACGGTCCAGGTAAATTGCGGAACAGACTTAGACCCTTTTTGATAGCTCGTTATTATTACATGCACGCAAATTCAAAACGTAATTAATACTACCTCGCAAAAAAGAATTTTTTCAAAAATTGAGGACATTGTGTCACAATTTGATTTGAATTCTTTGAGTAATGAAGACAGGGATAAAAGGACATTTCAATGACGCCAAAAGATTCATTATTTTTACCTCTTGTGTCTTTCTACACACATTTGTCAAAGCTTCAGAGTTGTCTCCTTCGCCAGTCCACCGTTATCACCATCAGCGAGAAAAATCGGAATTTAATTTTGGTTGAGCTAGAAAATGATACGTGATGCACACTGGCTCACGACGTAAGATAACATTAAAGGCAGCAACAAATTCGTTTTGCTGAGTTCTGACCGCCTTTTTCTTCTTAGAACTCCTACTGTCGTCTTCAAAACAATTGCGGTGTAACGACTGCGGTATCATATTTACCTTAATTTTTGGTAGTTTTTAATACCTTTTGCGTATTCACGAAGTGAGAAAAAAATTAGAATCAGGAATTTTGTTGTGTAGCGCATTTTAAGTAAGATGAAGAAGTCTCTTTACCAGGACCAGGATCAGAACCCGGATGGGGATTTTTCGTTGCCGAAAACAGAGTGAAAATTGCATTATGGGTTTGAATGATTCATGACGAAAATTGCGAAGGGTTTTTTTTTTGCATCAGGTCGGTCATCCCACTATCTCGATAGACCTTGTCCATAAAAGGTGTCTTAGATTTTTTTCAGTTTACGATGATAAAAAATTCCGTTCTTCTGAGGAAATTCATGATGAGTAGTAATCAAATTAAAATGATGAAATACCACACATTACCTAACCGCCATATTGGTATGGTTTGTGAAAAGCAATGATGAATGAGGAATTTTGAACAAGACGACAAAAGACGTGGGAGCTGAAAACTTCATGTCATGCTAAAAGGCTTGAATTCAATAGGTATATTGGGTTAAAACTCTCTTTTTTGCGGGGGCTCATTTTAGGCACGATCAATAGCAAAAGCGAGTTTTTCTTGACCTTCGTGAACTCCTTCCTTTTGCTATAAACATGAGTGATTATGTTGATGCGGTTTTCAAAATATGGCAGAGGTGGATCATCACGTAACGTACACGGAAGACAGAAGTGAATGGGCATAAAAACTACTACTAAAAAATGATGTGAAACTTGTTGAAGTTAACCACAATCCATAAGATTGTGGTTGTTAGTCTTCGTTGACACCTCCAAAAATGTCGATTCATTATTGCCTTTTGAAAAAATGTGTTACCTCACTAAAATACGAGTTTAATGGTGACAAGCATTTGTATTCTTTAAAACTTGATTTTGTGGTAGAATATAATGCATTTTTTTGGCTGAAATTCATTTGATCGTTGTGACGTTTTAAGGGAGACGTAGGCATTTTTATGTGGAAATGGGTGCATGACATTGCATAAATCTGCGAAATCCTTTCCAATCTACTTTTATTCAAGGTTTCGAGTATCATGAGATACTCAGACTCACTGTTCCATTCTTCTCGACGAATGAGTGAAAATTTTCTTCAGGGTGAATTGTTATATGTTTTAATGAGTGTCTAATTACAGGATTCTACATTTTGTTGTATCTCTTCTGCTAATTATAACTTACCTCATAAAAATAAATATAATGTTGTAATACATATAATGATGACATGACTCATTTTAAAATTACCATTGTGGCAAGTGCTATTTTGGTATTTTTTACAACTTTATGCACTTGTATAAACCAAACTCTTTCCTTGAGCCAGTAATATTTAAAAAAATAACTTTCCGTTTGATATCGATCACGGCATCTTAAGTCAACTAATTATGGTTCGCTATCGAACCTCTGAAATCTGTTCCGCCCACGTGAGGTACATAATTCCGATTGTAAATATAAGTGGGTGCATTTCCTTGAAATATTTTGATTTTTGTTATTGTTTATTATTGCACTTTATAAGATGAGATTAAACAGAGCGCAACTTATGGATCATTCATTACAAAAGCTGTTGTTAATTTAAGCAATGAATGTTCGCGAATCTCACTCGGTATCAGAATTGGAATTCACGTCTGCTATTTTAGTTTATCCTCACAAAGCCTTTCTGATTAATCTGTTTAGTACCTAAAATGTCAAAATCCTTCCAAAGTGTCAGCGACACTGTAAATTTCAGGAATTCAATTGTCGTATTCTACATTCTAGCTTTAGTTGATGTTAAGTTGACCAAAAATTAACCTTGAGACAACCTTCCATTTGCCTTCTTGAATTCGTTGCAATTCTTCATACAATTTCACAATTAAGTAATTTACCATTTGCCTGTTTCTTTTTCCCTGAAAAAACCAGGTTTTCATAATGACCCGTCTTTTACTTCTACTTGTCTAAGTATATCTCTGCTCTTATTTTCTCATTATACTCGGGTAAACCTGAGTTCCTTCTAACTTACCATTAGCCTCGATAAAAAATTTAGCACAGTTTTGCTTTAAAAAATCATACATAATATCCAACGGTCTTCAACAAAAAGCTGTTTTGTATTCTTCCCACAACTACAAGTCTGTGTCAATGTTTTTAGTTTTGAATCATAAATTGCGCATAAAGTCCGCTGCGTGTAGAAGAAGCGACAGATATTGAGATGTTTTAACATTTCATTTTTCATTTATGTACATACTACATACATCATATCACATTATTCTATTCTCGTCAAGAGTCAAGAGCACAAAGAACATGAAGAAATTAGATTATGTTCTTGGATAATAGCAATAATACCTGCTGGTTTCCCATGTATGGGAATATTCATGAGGTGAGTCTACCTTAAAAAGTGGACTTATGATGTTTTATTAAGAAAATAGTGTTTGAATCTTGCCTACCACCGTGTATTTAGAATCCATTTGTGTGGGTTGAAATGAATTACGTGAAATAAAATCAAGGTAAATGTGCATAGTTATTTGGTGCATGGTTAAGAATGCCGATGAATAGTACAATAGTGACATAATATATTGGTGATATCAATATGATTTTAGTTTATGCAACGTATAAGGTCATCAATCATCTATTGGCGACAAAAAGTGTTACTTTGCCATTGATTTCAACTTTTAATTGAATTTGACTTTTTTGAAAGGTGTTAAAATTGGTTATTTTGGCTCTGATTACGTAAAGTATACTATGTCTTCATCTGTATTTGGGTAGACGCTGTATTAACTCGGTTCTTGAATTTTGATTGTAGAAACTTAAATATCGAAATACATTTTAGCGTGCACGAAGTAAGCTAACCTTATAACTTCCTTAGTTCTCACTATATCAAATTAGCTTACAATACAAGGACTATCTATCCACCAAACCCTTATCAATTTTTTCAGATCAGAAGAATTCATTGCAGAGATACTTATCAAATTCGTTAAATTTCATACAACTAGGGTTGCAAAATCTTGAATATACTTCGTTAATGAGGCACAGGAACCGTACCGTGCATTAATTAAGTCAAGTTCGATCGAGTTATAAATATATTGATCGAACGAAACAAGCGTCAATATATATGAATATAAATATTAATCAAAGACTTTACATTTTTGCGTACTTGAATGCTTCTGCGTAAATATAAAATGGGATATGCCAGTTAGGGATACCAATAAGGCTCGAACCCAAATAGAATACCTACAAGAAACTTTCTCGTTCTCTCAACAAAGATGTCTGTAGCTTAATCATATCAGCACGTTCATTCACCAAATCTCAACATTATTACAACGTAACGCCATTAAGATGCGTTACTTCTAACAATATTACATCGTGTATGAACAGAATAGAGATTTATTGTGTGAGAATAAATCAAAACTATCAACGTTCTACCAGCAGGAATTAAAAATATTTTTCATTGCGTTACTCTACACATGCCCATTTACTGTTTTCAAAAAAAAAAATCAGTTACTATCATAGTGAGCTTTTGAATGCACTTCACAGTCACGTTTTCTGCAAATAAAATACTTTTAAGGTGCGAAAAAATTGCTGAAAAATACTACGCTCGAAAATAAGCTTTACTAGGTCACCAAAAAATCAGGATCGTTCCTATTGTATCCGTAGCCATTACTTCTTGATGGAGGAATTTTGCGGAGTAAAGTACGTTACTCAAGAAAAATGGCGTAGCTTTTGTTACGCACGCATTAATGCTTCTTGTTTACGTGTCATTTTACATGTAAAAAAGGTCGAAAATATAGCACACTTTTCATTTCTTTTGAGGAAATCGAAGAGAAAAATGATCATTTTTAATTTTATGCTAATGAAAAGGCTCTAGAACCCACATGATTTGGGGTTCCTTCCTAATTCACGTATATTCTAAAATATGCATTGAGGTAATGAAGAATACATCAATTTTCGCAAAGTACATACGTTTAATGCTGACTCAAATGCAAAACACAACACAATACAAGTAGTAGTAGTGAACTCGAGTCGAGTGTCGGTCCTGTGACTTGTTTTGTGAAATAATTAACCTTAATTATAGGTTTCAAACTTAATCAAACACATTATGCACCTTGGTTCAATGTGATTTGAATTTCTCTGCAATTTATTATTTATAAAATTTCGAGCTTGAAATTATAAAGAACGCAGAGAAGATGTCTTTGGTTGCAATAAATCAATTTGGTATCTCGTAGATCAAAAGTTAACAATCGCAGATATACGGAAGTGCAAGCGACTTCTTTCGCACTTTTTTTTTTCAAAGTTAGCATCAACGACCAGAGCAGATCGGCAAAGTGGTAGCTGGTTTCAATGCATGTCCGTCGACTTTAGAAAGCGCAATGAACTTTATTTGACCAAAAATTAATCAAATTCTGTTTAATTTCCGCCGCATGTCTGGTTTGTTAGTAAGCATACCATCTAATTACAAAAGTAATATGATACAAAATGCAGCATGGTCTGGTCACGCTACTTAGATAAAACAATGCAGTGCGAATTTATTTGCTGAAAATTTATGACGTAATTTAAATAGTTGATTTACTTTGGTAGTGGTTTTAGTAAGTATTTACATTGATTTAGTAAGTCCAATTAAAAATTTGTACTTGAGGATATCCCCACCAGCCCTAACAATTACGTAAAAAATGGTCTCCAATTTTTTGCGTTAATTTTATCTACTAAATCATTCTTTTTTATTCATTCTTGCTTCTTTTCTGTGGAAGAACGCTTCAAGTTCTATAGCAAACTTTACAACTTTTTTGTGCATATTTTTCGCAAGGCCGGTTATCCCCACAGGTCACATTTTTCTCGATCAGATCAATAATCCCTATTAACTCAACACCTAGACATGTTTTCACATATTCCTTCGCTGAAAGACAGTAAGCTGCTTTCAATACAACCAGACAATTTTACTTTGCACGCATCCCCAATAAAAAATCTTTCAAGATTGCATTAGCAAAAATATCGAAGACAATTATGCAAAGCAAGAGAACGAACTTTCATTTTTTCCTTCGAGTTTACCTGCAGTAATAATGTACACTCTCAGTCAGTCAGGCCCTGTAAACTTTACAGTTAGTTTGTTTATGTCGATGTCGACTTTTACTTTTTATGTTTACGTTTCAGCCTAAAATTGTTCTTGTAAATGAGAAGGAGCATGACTTCACTTGTCAGGGCGCATTATCTTTGGCAAATTAGCAATGATTTTTTTCTCAGAAAGAGATTCATTTTTTTGTGTAATTCATGTTGTTGATGTGGATTTATCTTGTTACACACTCAACGGTTTATTTAGAGAGGAACAAAACATAAATACACATTTAATGAAATAATGAGATGTAATGAGAATCAGGAGAACATTGTTACCTATGCTTTTTATGTGATTTTGAGTAAAATTCTGAGCTTTTTTGTAATTTTATTTTTGATGTATGTACGTATTGACGTGACTTTTGTGAGAGAAAAATAGGAAATTGCAAAGGACCCAAATTTAATTTAAAACAAAATAAAAATGTCTGCTTGAGTGTTCTTTATCGAATTTTGATATACTTTTGAAGTGCCTCGGAGGAACTATTGCACGTTTAACTTCAATCAATACTGCATTTATTTGTATCACCAAGGCAAGGCAATGTCATTCGGCCAATTTCGTTTCGATATATTTTGTCTTCCTCTTGATTTGGCGAGGTCTTTGTGACCCTGACTGGGCGACGTATGATGAACGATCATTTTGATTCCTCAAGATTGCATCTAAATGTCAAACATCTTTTTGAGGATTTTAATGTTTGATGAGGAAGATTGTTGTAACCGATGAGATATGAGATGTTAAGATGAGTAAAATAAATTTGTAGGGGCTCTAGTTCAGTCTTTGTTGATCTGCTAAATGGATGACTACGGCTGCAATGCAATCATCTTACAATGCAATGGGAAAACCTGTTTGAATCTTTCTCTTGACCTATAAAAACATACACTGCACTCATGAGAAAATTGCACTGGCATGTCGAATGTTTTATGATCTTTGCTGTGTGGTGAATTGATATTAGGCTTAAATTCAAATATGTATGCCTTTTAAATGTTTTGCAGTTTTTTTATATTTTTACTGAACTCAGAAAAATACATTTAAGGTTTGTAACGATTTGGCACTTGATGTAGTCTTCAGCGTCACAATTACAATTACAAGAAAAGATGAAATGGTAAAGTAGGCATGAAAAATTGGAAAATGTGGATGGATGAAAGGGTAGTGCTAGTAATATGCGCCGTGAATTAATTATGTTTAAAATTTCCTGTAAAAAAATACATACAATGAAAATGGCCTTGTTGGATTGAAGAAGAAAGTGTTATTTTCTGAGAAATGCGAATTCGAACAAAAAGGTTGAAATTTAAAGGGCAGTTTTGAATGAAAAATTCAAGTGGGACTATTAGGAGAAATTTTTAATTAAATCATAAATTGTTCATTTTTTTCTCAGACAATGGTCAACAGCATTGGCAGATGAGGTCGCGAGACCTTTGAGAAGCTCATTGGAGACACAACACAAAATCCGCAAGTCTGTCGAAGTTCTTGTGGAAAAGACGACTAGGAACTTGGCAGAATGGAGAACTGCAGAGTCCAAGGTATTTTTTGTTTCATAAACCCTCATCCTATAATTTTGTGTGGTTTATTGATTGATCTCTTCCCTGTGGCAGGCAAAGCGACAGTGTTTTTCAAGCTCGAAAGAGTTCGAAAAGCTACAGGAGAGCTCCGCAGTGATCGTCAATAATAATCTTAATAACGCCCAGTCAGCCGCAGCTGGAGGAACTAATAATGGAAACGCAGGAGGTGGCAGTGGTAGCACCACCACCAACTCTAATAGCAACTCTTCAAATTTAGGAAGCAATTTAGCACTCGCTGAAGTTCGCACGAGATCAAGACTTTTAAGCGTGCCTCCAATGGAAAAGGATCCCATCAAGGTAAAAGAAAAACACGCGATTTAACGCAGTTTAAGCGAAATGCCTCCATCAAAATTTCATGCCTGCTTAGTGAACATAAGAATCTTGAGGACAGTTAAAACTCTGAAATCGTAAAAATTGAGCGTACAATATCATGGAGCATTGCTCGTCAATTTCTCACGGCCTTTATGAGCAATTTAATCTGTGAATTATGAAACAAAGCTCGTTTTTGTGGAAAGTCGTTGAGCAATCTTTGTCATACATGATAGCATAATATTTATTATAGTTAGCCAAAGTCAAGCTACAGGCAAGACAGCGGCAACCAGTATGAAAATGAGGCATTGTTCAAAAGATTAACACAGTTCATACGATACTTGCTCATCGAACTCACCGTGACTTCTGACAATGCCCTCATTTCCGGTGAAATTGATCTACAAAGGGGAGATTTATGATGTGAGCATACGAGATAAGAATCCATTTGACTTTGATTTTACAACTCTATAGCCTACGCTATCATGGTGTCAGTATAGTCAGTAGCCCACGTACCTAGTATTCTGGATGGTTTTTAAAACATCCCTTAATGATTGCACATTGTTAGGTACGTGCAAAGGTATTAGAGCCGTAGCCAGCAATTGTAAGGCATTATACGAATCCTATTTAATACGAATACACACAATGTGTATAAACACTGATTAGACATTAATAATTTACAGAAAAAATGAGACTATTGCAATTATTACGCAATTATTATGCAAATTTGTGAAATCATTACAGCTCACAAAATTTTTTGATTTGAACCTGAAGTAGATACGCAGTTTGTTGACTGTGAACAGCTATTATTATGAAGTACTTTTAATGACTTGTTTCGGAATGCATAAAATACTAATGATATCCTGATATTGATTTTGATTATAATTGAACAATGCAAAGTATAATTATATATTTGCATTTTATATAATTTTAACAATGAATTGCAGTTGGAGGCTAAGCGAAGGAAAGCAGAAGAAGCAGTTAGACGAGCCGACATTGAGTACTATACATTCTGTGTCCGTTCCGAGAGAGCAAGGTAAAGTAGTATATCTTATCATTCAAAATTAGTAAGATTCAAAGGGCTCGACAAGTTTTTTGAGTTTATTTGCTGTGTTATGTAGGTTGGAATGGGAAAGCGCCATCAGAAACGGAAGCACCTGCCTCCGGTGAGTTCCATTTTAAACAGAAATACTTCATTCATCACAGATAAAGTTGATTCCAAAAAAGAAGATGGCTTTTAGTGAAATTCATTTATATTTTATCTTGTAGGACGTTGGAGGAGGAGAAGCTCTCCTTACTTCGTGACTTAGCGGTGAAATACTATCAGTATTTGAATGAACTCGCTCCTCGCCAAGTGCAGAGTGTTGAGAGTCTCGAAGAGCCCGTCAAGAACTGCAGCGTTAGTCAAGATATGCACGCCATTACTGATATCAGACGACATGCGGGCGCGGAGCAATTACTTCCTGACTTTTATGCGGAAGACACCTCGAACTTGATGAAAAAGGAGAGGAGACAGGAGGTATTTTTTCTTGAATGGTTTTGAAAAACGCCGACATGATCAATGACCGACACTGATAACGTCATTGTTTTTGTTTTAGGCACTGCAAAAGTTTCTTTACCTGGTCAACCAGGATTTAGCACGTGAGAAGAAGGGTGCGGTTGGGATCGAGACCCTAGCGAAAGCCATAGCAGAGGCTCCTAAGATCGATACCGCCCATCACGACATTTCAGATAAACTTTATTACGTATGTGCATATATAATACCCTTCTTAAGGCTATCTAACCTCCATAAAAAATCAAATATTAGCATAATTTTTATATCTTTATGGGTTTGCAATTGCAGGTAAAATCAATGCTTTTGTATCTGGAGGGAACTCGCTGTAAGGTAGACAATGCACTAGCAGATATTGAGGGTCGTCAACGAATTAATAATCCAATTACTCAATACATGAGACACCAAAGAGATAAGCAAGGCTTTCCTCAAACTATTCTCAAGGTTTGAATTACGCAAAAAATTCCGCTAATCTTGTTAAAAAAACCTAGTTTAACCATATCCATAAATCATCTTAGGTACCGTCGTGGGCAAAGGATGAATGTCTAGCATTCTGTTCAGGACGGGGTGGGTCTGCAGGAAGCAATTCACCAGACTGGAATGACAGAGGTCATGGAGATGGAACATCTGGTCAACATGAAACGGATTTTGGTAAATTAATCAATTTTAATGCTTCTAAAAAATGTGGCATTGCATCAGAAAAATCTTGAACACACGCTAATTAAAATTTAAAATAAATATTCCAGATGAATTCTCAAGCCAGGATAGCGGATGCGACCACAATGCAGACAGCTGTGGAGAGGAATCCAATAAGGCACCTTCAAATATCATTAACTCACCTTCTATAGGAAGATGTAGAGCCATATATGATTACGATGCAAATTTATTCGACGAATTAACAATTCGAACAGGTAATAAGCTATCAGTTATTGCTGAATGGCGCAAACCCGATTCTAAGAATTCATATTCTCAACTAGCCCCATTTTTAAATAATTATATGTATTGTTGCATTGAATAGGCGATGTGATCAATATTCACGACAAGCAGGAAGACGGCTGGTGGCTCGGTGAACTGAATGGAATCATTGGGATATTTCCAGCTACCTACGTAGAAGAAATTTCTGTTGCTGAATCTACAAATTCAGCCGACTGAAGCTCTTTTGTTTTAAAAAAAATATCGCTTAAAAGGATACTGATAAAACTTTGCTAACAATTTACGAAAAATAACTGTATAGATTACGAATATTATTTAAATTCACAAAATAAACAACGATTAATTTTACAAGCTTTTAAAAACATGCGAATGTAATAATCAACTCAGCGAAAGGGTTTGATTTTTTAAAGTCCCACTTAATTCTTCTCAAAATCTACCTTGTAAGAATAATAAAAAATAACTTTCGAATATGTACAGACAATCCATTCATTATGTCTCTAATCACGTATTATCTGAAAGATGCAAATCTGGAAAACGATAATCAATTGTAAATTCGCTGGAATGCAATGTACACATGCGGTACATAGGTGTTAACAATCGAGCATGTCTTTTTTAAAATATTTGTCGATTGTCGAATGCTCGTCCCTAACAAACCTTACATTTATAAAGTTCATTTTCAGAGATTTAATCATCATCGTAAAGATGACTGTTTAGTCACTAACTGTAAGTTTATAAAATGTTCTGCGATTTAATAATAATTAACTTAGGTTTTAGTTAGTCTTTTTTGTTGTTGCAAGTTTCAACATGTTTGTAAGTTCTAAACTGTAATCATCAGCAAAAAATTGTAAAGTAATAAAAAAAATGTTTGTTGAACAAAAAACTACCACAACACTCGCATTAGTAGTTCTAGCCGAGGACATATTTCACTATGTACATATTTTCATTGTCAGATGATGCTGCATCATCGCGGTTGGTCGGTTTATTTATATTATCGCTGTTTTGTGGAAAGAAAAGTAGGGAAGTAGGTGAAGAAAAATAGGAAGTGCAGGAAATTATGTCATTGTCATTGCCATTCACAATAATCCTAGCATGTTCGTACCAATACCCATAATGATCTTGAACTTGACATCATTTCATGCCCTCAGGTATGGGGAATTCCGGCAAATACCATCTTCACATCTTTTCTCAGATTTTTAGAAACAACCTTACGTAATTACAGAGAAGGGGCTGAAAATTCTTTGAGGAAGGGATGATAATAATGTTCAAGGACAATGAAGGGTACAAACATGAATGCACGCTGATGTCCTCCGTCAGATTCTAAACCTTTGGGATAAAAAATGTAGGTATTTGTTACAATCTGATGCACACCTGTGGCCAACAGTTCATGAAGAAAAAACTTTGTGCTCCTTATTGCCTATGGCTGGAATGGAAACGGCAGGTGTTGGAAAATGAAGAAAAGGAAATGCCCTTTGTGTTAATTTCTTCCAGAGCTCATAATGTGAGATCTCTCTGATCTAAACCTTTTTTACCCTATCCTTTTTTATCGGGCATCTCCTCTTAACCTTAATTCCATTCTTCATATCTTTGTCCTGAAAATTCCAGAATGCACGACATTTACATTTTCTTGAAACTGAAATTTATTTCCTCAGTCCACTCTGAAAGAGGAAGACCACGAAGTTGGTTTTGGTTTCATTCTCCAGACAAGGGTTTTTTTGTTCCCAATTCCAGATATTTTTTTTATTGAATTTTTTCAAATTGTTGAAGGAAACAGGCATTGGTGAACGAGGATTTTCACTGAAATATTTGAAAATTTAAGTTGACCGAAAAACTATCGAATAAAAATATTCACTTTCAGTTAGTTAAGCGTAGCAAACCAAAATGGGGCAAATCGAGAAACTCGTCTGCTCCACCTTTCTCATCGTTGCTCTATTGTCATCTCTTATAACTGCCTCAGGTAATATCATAAAAGCTCTGAATTTTAATTGCTATACCTTACTCCATAACGTTCAATATTTAATTCTACGTTTCACAGCCATTGACGATGAACGCTGTCGCGATGACAGCTTCTGCAAGGCATATTGCCTTTCTACGAATCCCGATACTGTGAACGCAAGATGTGGAAGAGATCTTGCGTCGTGCATTTGCATGACTCCTGATGGCCACGCTGTAAAAGGTAAAATTCATTCAGTAAGGTTTCTCTTGAATTCCATGATTTTAAAACTCAATTTCTAAAAAAATCATTTTGATTTTAAGTACGATTTATTGAGGAACGAAACCCTGTTCCTCCTACTCAACCGACCACTCCTCCACCTTTAACTTCTTCTGCTCATCCAGGAGTTCAATATGTTACCTCTCAATCAGTTCCTAACGGATACAATGGAAATGGCCAGTACAATGGAAACGGTCAGTACAATGGAAATGGGAACAGTATCTCAGGGGGACACCAGCCACAGCAACAACAATCTCCAAATAATCCCATGTCGCCGGTTCTTTTAGAATGCGACGCAAGCGAAAGTTCAACAAGAATGTGCCACCTTTTCTGCACCATGGAAATACGAGCCTGGTATGGTCTCTGTAATGTGACTTCGAAGGCATGCGCTTGTTTTGGGATACCTTTATCCGCAGTTCAACAAGGTGAAGAAGAAATCATGACATTGCTTCCAAAAGTTTCCTGAAATCTGCCTTTTAAAAAATTATTTGGTTAATTTGGTTTTCCCATTTGAAGCAAGCATCAACACTCCATTTTATGATTTTTCAGAGCCAATTGCTGCAATCTTCCACTCAACAGCTCCATCAACCACTCCTGCTCCAACTACCACAACACCTCCACCAAACTATTATCGTCCAGGACCTGGACGTCCAGGGGGTCATCAGCAATATCCTCTTTATAAGTATCCTCCTCAGTCTTATCCACCACATCCTCAAGGACCTCAGCAACAGCCTCAACCAGTGACTCCAACTCCTCAACCAAATTCGCAGCACTGGAGACCGATTCCTTCATCTTACCAACCCCTATATAACTACTACCAACATCCAAATGCTCCTCTTCCAACTGTCCTCAATCAGGCCCCACCTCTTCCAGCCAACCAACTCCAGGATCAAGGGCCTGTCCGTTCCGTTGCAAGTCTGTTTGGACCAAATGGCCAACCTGTATCATCCAGCTTTACGACTCCTGATACTTCTACAGACGTGAGCGTTTCCAGCTCATCCTCCGTCTCGAACTCTCCTTCGGAATCCGAACCAAGTTTAGAATCGGATGTATTGAAACCTGCAGAGGAAACTGAAGGTGAATCAACATCAACTACTACGGCATCTCCCTCTGCAAGGAGTAGAGGACGACGATCAATCAACAACACGCCCGTCATAAAGGGAAAGGATTCCGCCTCCAAGAAGCAGAAGGCATTTGAAACTCAGGGAAGTAACTGTACCAGGTATAAATGCGCAATTTCATGCAAGAAAAGCAATTATTTGGCCCCCGATTGCGAGCCAAAGTGCATTGATGATGAATGTTGGTGTGAATGCTTCCCGAGATTGTAGATAATGATAAGAGACACATGGACATTTCCAAGTTGCCTGAATAATTTAGGTTTAAGTTATTTCAAATGACACCCATAAAAATCACAAAACCATCGAAAGTGTTTTATGAAAATAAATACGTAAATTAATGTTAGATTAAAAAGTTTGTATAACCATTTAAATTATGTTTTGATAGATTGTGTTGACTGCAATAAAATACTTTATCTAAAAACATCTTAATTGCTCTATTTATGTAGTCGTAGTTTGAAGTTTGTCACATTTCTCATGAACATTTATTCTGGTAAACATACATATATAGGTTCTTACATCCGAGAACAATTACAAAGATTAAAATTTACTAACAATAGACTTAAGCTAAACGACTAATTTTTCGACAAAACATGCTAATGGTATATAATACCTCCCTCCTCTTTAGCTCGAGGGATCTGGTAAAACTCTTGAGGTTTATAGGTTGGGGCCTTCCGAATATAATCCGGTAGCGGTTTCGCCTCCACTCGAGTCACTTTGAGTCCAACACCCTCCGGCAAATTTCTTTCAATGTATTCCAAGAAAGTGTCAGCAGTGGAGGAGGTAAGTTTAAGAAACGTGAGAAATCGATGATAAGTCCTAACTTCGTAGTGAACAACGTGTTTCTTGTGAACAAAGGCAGATTTCAACAGATGAAACCGAATTTTGTCAGGCCTGACTGGAGCATAAACTTTTCCAACTTTTATTCCTAAATGTGACGCTGAAGTGAGAACAAACCACTGATAACTGTCCAAAACGGATGGTTCATAAGCAAGTACCTCTAGCTCAATGGATTTGTACAGTTTGTCATATTTGACAGTTGATTCTTCTACTTCTGAGGGTAGTTGTTCCCCCGTCTGTGATTTCGAGGTGGAGGAGGAAGGGGTGGTGCCAACATTTGAAATTGATTCACTTTCCGTTGAAGAATTAGGCTGGTATTCATCCGGCGTTGTTGATTCGTCATTCGGAGTGGCAGTTCTACTCTCACTGGTTTTCTCTGTCGTCGATTGCGATTCCGTAGAGTAATTCATCACTGAAGGATTCATCAGGCGATAATTGAATGACCATTTTACAGTAGAAGAGGATGATGATAACGGAAGCGATAGATTTCTTGCTGACTTAAACCCTTGACCTAACGCTACAACATGAAAGTTTCTGGATGATGACTGGAACAACGAAGTAAGATGCTGAGGTCGTCTCAGGAAAACTTTGAGCCCTTCCATTTGGCAATATCAACTGCAATGAAACGAGAATCAATTGAAAACCTTGTAACAAACAATGACTGAGATTTTTATTACAGTTCAAACGATTTAGCTTGTAGCGTGCTTACAAAATATTACTTGTTTAAGATGTCAGACGTGATTACTGTTAAGATATGCGATCAGCTGCTGCTGAGGTCATTTAAAATTTTCACTATTAAATTCTGACGTTAATTTTATAGGGACCTTCTCTAAATAATTTAAATATTATTCGTAGAAGTCTTGAGGTTTCAGTAAATTGCAAAAAAATATCAGTCGAGTCTTCCAATACTTCTATCGTGCAGCTTGCCGCTGATATGGGACCAAAACACGATGTCTCACAATGACCCAAATAGTGTTCATTCATTCTCAGCATAGCTAGAGCTAGACCAGGTAGTCCTTCGCAAGTCGCGATTTTTTTTGCGACTGATTCTGAATGATTTTTGATAATGATTGATGAGGTAAAGGCGAAACGGTGGAAGTGAAATAAGCATTATTTTATTTTATGCAAAGTAGATGGATTATGAAATCCAACTAGAACATCCTTAAGAAAATGTATGTATTTGATTTACTAATTATTTTTATTCATTTGATACTAAAGGAAGTTTCCATTCACGATGGAATGATCTTCCTGCACGGAACTATGCACGTTTTTAAATATTTTACAAAGAACCGACATACATACACACACCGCGACTGTACGTCCAACCGAATGTTTTAAATTTGAAATGAAATAGAGACGAGCATTTCGTAGAATTTGTCTCCGTCGGCGTTACCTGCATCCTTTTTTTAAAACGGAAATAAAGAAGATTGAACTAAGGAGCAATTATATATTATACAATTAAGTTCATTTTAAGAGTGACTAATTCAGGTGTCTAAATCGCTGATGGGAAGGTTCCTTCCTCAATCTGGCTCTCCCATTTCTCAACCCATGCGTTAGGACATAAAGAGGTGTAAACCTTCTTAAAGTACTGGCAGGGTTGGTAGCTCTCCCCACGGAGTTTGACGCACCTCTTATAGTCCAAGAAACTGACATAACAGTGTCTGCAAATGGGAGAGAAATTTTTCATTAGATAAGAATTGTTTGATGAATTTAACAGTCGTATTAGAAAATGAATCTAAAATAATTTCCATTTTAATCTCACTTTGTTTGATTCATATTTGGGAATCTTGGGTCGAATGGAGCAGTTTCAAGTTTTACTTCTTCACCCATTTTGATGGCTGCCGCTGGAGGCATAACAAAATTCCAGACTTTTAATATTTTACTGTGAAATCAAACCAAATATACAATTCATTTTTAAAAGTTGTATTTTATTGATTTGATGTATTTACTAAAAAAAACAGTAAAAAAATTTAGCCTATTCCAAATCCTGTAAAAAATTAACAACCAAGCCAGAGAACATATTTTCTTTTGTAATTTTAACAACACAAGTCGATGTGGTAAAAAGTTCACCTAAAGACCGGCCTATGTCCAATGTGTGGCTTACGTTAATTTTTATTTAAAAAATCAAACTTTTACTCGCTCTATTTGCAAGTAAACTATTCTACAGATTAACATTCTAATAGTCAATTTTATTAACCGTATTCCAAACAGATCACATCACTTGACTTGATAGAAATACTGAATATGTAATGATACTCCTTAATGTTTCAAAATATTCTCACACATATAATGTAAATGTGATGTGAACGAGTTACCGGAAAAAAAAATTTATTCGAAGTTTAAAAAATCTCAAGGTGGTTAATAAATTAGAATTGTTAAAATATTACGTACCTTTATCTTTGGAATTTAATTATCCAAGAAACAAGCCTTTGATATGAGATGAGAATGGAGATGAAGAAGTATGGCTAAATGGAGTTGCTCTAAATATCCCTGCTGATCTAAGGGAAAACAAATGCATTTTATACATGCATGTGTATGAATATCATGTGAGTGAGCAAGTACATTTTACTCAAATGTACTTCATCCTTAGATGTTTTGTATTGAGCAGTTATACCTTCTCCTAGAGGCATGGGTGCCATCTAGACCTAGGGTAGAAAATACTCGTGAACAGGAAAAATGATAATTGCAGAACTTTGGCATTTTCCTACTAGTTTGTGCTAAAATTCTTACTGGACAGAGCTGTTGACTTTGTTCTCAAAGGGTCAATCGAATCTTAAATTCATTTAAATTGTTTACATGAAATGAGAAACATTTTATTTATGAATCAGAATATTGAATTATATGAAGATTTGAAATGAAATCTTTGCATGAGGTTATCCGAAGGCTAAGATATTTTTATTGTCTGCAAAATAAATGATCTCAAAAGAAGCAAACATTTCCAGAATTACTAAAACTTAACACCCAGATAATGACTTCAACAAATACGAATGAGGTGAATCCGAAAAAAATTGGAGGAAAGGGAGAAAAGTGCAAGAAGCTCAAAACACTAATTGCAAAATGTGGAATTATAAAACGCTCACGTCAGCATCTCTTAATAGTTTCTCATTAGGTGCACATTACAAAATTTTAGACTGATTGCAGAAATTAGTTTGTCGAATAATGTAGCAGAATATAGAATATCTAAAGCCATACAAAATATTTCTGTCCATGACTAAATCTGAAGTGCGCGACAAGGTGCACGTTGGCTGAGTACGTGACTGGCAAAAATCTCCCACATTTAATTTATCGGGTAGTTTTCCGTATTATAATTTGCTAATGCGCCTGCATCCCACTAATAATATGCAATGGAAATGAAAGTAAAAGTGGACACAATAATAGTTATAAATAGCGGATGAAAACGCAACAATTGCAATTTAGTTTCTGGACCGGGAATCAACTCAAATTTTTACTTAAACATACAAATTGATCTTTTCGAGCATTGGATATTGTTCCTGAAAGAATTATGAAAACAACTTGCGTGGCAAGTTAAAATAGTATAGAAAAGTCAAAATCTGGTTGTCTGGTTGGCAGAGTTAATCCCATAATGTTAACTAACTTTTCACAGGTTTGCGTGATTCTATCAACCGCACTAATTGATTTCGTTTTGGCCGGGGTCAATTACTCTCGGCCTAGTAATGACTCGTTTTCTACTTCGGCTGTTCTTAGCAAAGAAGATCTAGTTATCAGCTCTTTCATACAAAATCTTACAAGTTTCCCGGACCCTCCAAATGAAAATGAAAGAGAAGGAAGGATCTTGTTAGAATTACTGGGAGCGAAATTGGGCCTGCTAAAAAAATTATTGGGAGGTCCTGCTCCAGCACCAGCTCCGGCACCAGCACCAGCCCCTCCTCCATATTACCCTTATTATTACCCTCCTCCTCCTCCACCCCCTGCCTCTCCAGCACAAAAAGCTCCAGTTCCAAAGAAATCTAAGGCAAAGAAGAAGAAAAAGAAGGAAAATAAGAAGAACGAGGATGATAGCGATGAATGATCTGTCTGGCCATATTTCGAAAAGTCAAAAGTTTGTAAAATTAGTTAAGTCAATTTTACTATTGAAAACTTATAACGATTGGGGCAACTTGAGATCTCAGTTAGGATCTCTTAAGAAGCTTTAATAAAGATGACCTTATTTATTCATCATTAACGCCAAAACAAAACTACATTTCTCACGCACGACGAACCTAGAAACATTAACTTATTCATAATTGTCGATGGACAAGATAGTCTATCATCTACTCATTAGTGTAAGTGTAATCGTGTTTCTAGTCTTCATTTATTGGTCGTACTTTCCTCAAAAAGCTTTTGGATTTTCAGAACTTAACTTGATAATTATGGTCGTTATTATCATAAGCATCATGATTTTTTTTTTGGACTAACACCTCTTCAAGTCAAACATTTATTCGTATGGAATGGAATATATAAAAGCATGAGAAAACGTCTGACTACATAGGTAAATTCGTCCTATAAACGTGAGTTTGTAGTTGTCACGTTGAAAGACTTCCAGAAAAGTATAAACATGAAGTCAAGTTTTGTGGTAAGTTTAATGAATTAACTAACTTAAAAAATGCATATAGTTAAAAGTTCAGCAACTCTCGATTGATTTGATTTGCACATTTAATACCAGGCATCAGTCTTGCTTCCTTTGGCCTTAATTCTCCTGGCCTTTGAAGTCAACTCGTCGCCGATAAACAACTCGACTACGGCCCTGCCCGAGGATTTGGTCAACCTTAATGGAACCTCGACCCTTACCCCTGACTTGAGCAACTCCTCCAGCCTGGAGGGAAGTAGTTCGAACAGCACACAGAAGAATGAAAGGAAAGGCAAAATTTTGCTCGATCTACTTTTGTTAAAGCTCGCACTTCTTGGAGGCTTAGGTCCTGCACCTTATCCTTACCCTTACCCTTACTACGGTTAAAAAACGTAATCTTGTTTTGATTTTTGAAATCGACCGGCTTTTTTGTTGATTTTTTTTACAAAATTTTAATAAATGATAGACATATTAAATGTGTTTAATTCGAATTCTTAAGTCTTACAGGATTTTGTTTATACAATTGCGTGATTTAAACGTGCGCATTTATTAAGTTTGGATATATATGTACAGAGCTTAAGAATTGTTTAGTTCTTGCTTCCAACATATTGAGGATTTTGGAACGTTGTAACAGGATTGTTATAAATTGGATTAGTTTCCTGAAATAGAAAATATCTGTCATCACCATTCATATTCATACTGATAGTAATACACAAATTAGAAATGTTTACAAACCTGCCCAAAAACCACATTTGAACGTTCATTTTCATATCGAGCATATTCTCTTTTCACTTGATAATCAGAATAGAATTTGTAAGCGCATAAGGCAATGATTCCAATGAGAACTATCAGACCAGAAAGTATTGTCACAATCCAAACGATTGGTGCTTTTGGAGGACACTCCTTTGTTCTCTGGGAATCGATTCGGTAAGTCTTATCTTTTGCAGTGATATAAGAAAATATGAAAGTGCATTCATCTGAGGGATCCTCCGCTCGACAAAGGACTTCCTCTGAGCCAGGAGCAACTATACAAAATATTTTGTCAAAATCAATTCTTCCTCCATAAGTTTGCAAATTATGACCTTCATTAACCTGATATAACATCAACAACTGTTATCGATTGCTGATAACAGTGCAATTCACAATCAGACGGGTTGTATATCCCAGTTCCATGAGTTTTGCATTGGACACAGTGTTTAAATTCCTCGCATTTGGTTGGACATGACTCATGCTGCCAAAGATAAGTGATTCATAAGATTTTTTTAGAACGTTCGCCAACAGGAAGTTGACGCTACATACCAGACATTTTTCACAGTATTCTCCGCTATATCTGTGTATGCATTGGCATCGCCCACAAACACATTCCCCCTGGCCGCTGCATTCCTCATCATCACCAACCGCAAAACAAGTTGCCTGCGAGAGATTAAAACCGTTTCAATAATCGAAATCAATTAAAAAATCAACATCACAATTTTCTTCTTGTACTGACTTTATTCGTTGGACATTCACACCCTTGACCTTCCCAACCTGATTCACAACGACATTGGCCGCAATCACACTCGCCGTGGCCAGCACACTGTTGCTCATTTGTTATGAGACAATTAGAATTGTCGCATTCACAGAAAGGTCCACTGTATCGCTATTGAATATTGCAATTTCTCACTTTAGTTATATTTGAGAAAAGGAAAAAAAATTAACAGATATGAGAAACACACTCACACTAGGATTTGAACATTGGCATTGACCACAGACGCACGTGCCCCTGGTATTTATGTAAAGACAAAAAATGAAGAAGTATTATTTCTTGCCAAATTCCTAAACAGTACATTTGAGAGTTGCCTAACCTTCCTGAGCAGGGTTCGCTGGAGTTGTCCATTTTGCAAGCGTTCAATTCGTCCTTTCGATTACTCCTTCCAGTACATTCGCAATACTTACCGAAAAAGTTCGTATTACATTCACAAAGCCCACATGCTTCTGATCCTTGAAAGTTGCATATTGGTGAATTGCGAATCTAGAGTTTAACATTTATAATGTCGTAAAGCCCTAGAACACATACGTTTGACAGGTTTTTAACATCTAACAAACATGACCTAACAAATATACCCAGTTTCTTGGATCTTCGCACGGACAATCGCATAGGGCTTCAACATCAAGATCGATGCCATCTAAAACCCCGACAGCATAGATGCGATATTGTTGTTGCCATTCTGCTTTTCGAGGAGGACATTTAATGAGTTCAATCTCAACACGGAATCTAATAATAATGAGACGAGCTGTTAAGTTAAAATGTCGAAAGAGACCCCACTTTTCCTACTCCCAAATTGCTTACTCAATCAACGTTTCAGGCTTCAAGCCTTCACAAATATTCTGCTGCGTCTCGTCATTGGAGGAATTAAGGCACCTGGTGAAATACCGGACTTTAAAATAATCTGTGGGAAATGTGTCTTTAATTTCCACTTTGGATTTGATCCTCTACAAAGGTCCAGGTTAATTATTTTTATTTTACTTTGTCCCAAGTAGTAACTTTTTAATCTACTAATTTTTACTTTACTTACTTTATATTCTTCCTCAACAAGATTAACAATATTGGAAGAATTTTTTGCCAATTCTGTGCTTTTCGATCCTTCAATCACCTCCTGAAGCAGTTTATATTCTTCGATATATTCGGAGGTAACCGCAAAAATTATATTGAATGAATGTTCCTTTGCCTTTGCATTTATCTGCGCTATAGAGGGATAGTCTTGGATAAGCGAGTGAGTGTAAAACTCTCCCCGCTCATCCATGTGACATAGTCCATCGTTTGGTAGAATAACACCTCCGAGCTAATATTTAAAAAAAAAAGTAAAATGGTTCATTCAGAGCAACAATAAAAATTATTTAGGTAAGATTGGTACCCATCCATCACCAGCGTAGTGAAATGGTGCATCGGTCGCAAAAATTATTAAGCGTCTGGCTTGTTCGGACCAGTCTAAATTTCAAAAGAGATGTGACAATGGTTTTACTAACGGTCTTTTGCAGGCCTATAAAAACGAGAGATATTGGTACCTATTTCTTTGTTGCAAACCATGACCTGCATAAGAGCATCAAAGCCTCCTTCAGGGATATCCGAGCTTCCAGAGAGAACAAAGTTGCGCACAGCTTCCTAGAAAGTCGTATCAAAATCGACAACAGAAGGATTCAAAATATGATATAAGTATTCATTTAAGTTAAAAAAAACATGGGCAATAACTGTAAATCAAATTTTACTGAAAATTGTCTGGTGTTGTTTGAAAGTTTCATATGGTTTTTAAATCCATAAGGAGGAACACAAGTGTCATTTCTTACTGCGCAGGGATTATCGAAACTAAAATTTTGATATAGTAGATGGTTTAAATTAATATCATGCTCGGAATTGAAGAATTAAGAAATGAATATGTCTTGTAGAAACGTACGATGAAGCAACGGTTAAAACAAAAGGCATCGTGACTTTATCAACAAACGTTCCAAAACCCTGTCTAAATTTTGTCGTTAAACGTCTCAGTCTTTCGCCAATCTCGTCTCCTACTTGGTACAATACTTCCTGAACAAATGATAAAAGAAAATATTACTTAAAGTGTAATGATGATGAACTCTGCTTGCTTTTTTTTAAAAATAACCTTATCATCTTTCATTGTATACGTCCCGTCCATAAGATAATAAAGATCAAGAGGATAGTCTTCAACTTCTTTATATCTGATTTGAAAATTGATTGGTTCGCCCACCCTCATTTTCAGTGACAATTTTTGTGGTTGTACAGGGACAGCCTTACTCGTTTTTCCTTTTGAACTGCTTGAACTCGCAGTCAAGCTTTCATTCCTTCAACATAAAAGGTCATGAACGTAAACAATCACACAAAACTAAAATAAAAGTGGCTATTACTATTTTATTTTTTTTATTACAAATACCTTTCGACAGTCATCAAATTTACTGGTGAGAACAATTGATTACGAGGACACTGAAATCCTCCATTCTGAGCATGACCCTCGAGCGTATTGCATCGGGGTAAAGGTTTCTTATCTTGTCCATGATAATCCTAAAATTGTAAATTCAAACGAACCTCTGGTCATTTTTATACAGATTTTCTATATTCGTGAATTTTGATGTTGTAGTAGAAAACCTACCGATTTGGAGCACCACGCACATTTCGAGTTTTGTATGCACGCAGCACAAGTTTCTAATGCTATGCAAGTATTTCCACCGCTCCTTTCATTTGAATCGCCTAGTTCGTCTGCTAGAGTGTATAGAGATCCTATAAAAATTAAAATTAAAACAAACCTACTCCACATTTTAAAAATTAATCTTTTTAAAATTGCATTTCCCGACTAGAGTTACATTATTATTGGCCGGAGAATAAAAGTTAGAAAAACATGGACTAAAAAGAAGAAAGGAGAACGTGTAAATTAGCAGCAAGCGCCACAGTTTTGACTTATCTATCGTATTTGTTTGGCAAAGATAACTCCGGCTTATCTTTAGTTTTGCGGATTTATGACTACTTAAGTAAGACCAATGTGAATATATATACGATTACAATTAGAATGTGCAACTCAGACGTATTGAAAATGAAGACCGATGAGTGCAATTTGTTATCAACTAACAGAGAATCATCATCAAAATTCCCGTGTAACTGACTCATTAATCATGAATGAAAATTGAAACCAATGAGTCAATAAGTAAATAAATATCTGCATATTTTTTTGTTGATTTCAGGATATTCCGGTAAAAAAGAATTCGAAAATGTGATGATGACACAAAGCGATGATTCATAGTCATTATTGTCAATTTCGATTGTAGCAAAGTTTAATTTGGCTTTTCGTTTAGTTTTATTTTGTTTTGTTTCTCAAGTTTAAATACAAATTCTTTTGCAAAGTCATCATAAAAGTTCATCAAAGTTAAACTTTTAGTCATCTTGAGGCAGCCTAAATCCGATCTGCTTTCGTATTTCATCGGCCATTTTCATTGTACTCAAACTAGCATCCCAAGGTAGCAAAGGGCTTTCTTGTTTTCCTAAAACATAAAGTTCAAAAGTTTAAGGAAATGCATTTGCGCGTGTACTGGTCGGAAATCCTGAAAATGTGATGATTGATGGCATTATTACCTTTTTCAATACATTTTCTAACTTCCTCGATTTCGTAAAGAAAACCAGGAGCTCTCATGTAATGATAAGTTTTATTTTCTAACCCTTCCAACACGGGAATGTCAAACGTGCATGTCTCAGACGGTAATACGCATTTATCAGGTGCCCAGAATGGAAATGGAAGCTAGAAACAGAAAAACAATTGAAGAAATGGTCATTGCGGTCATTAAATTACATAATTTCCTAATTTTAGGAATCGGCTAATGATTAAGAATTAAAATCACACTGGCTAATCCTTTCGTCCCAGCGATTCGTAAAGCACATTCGAGAGTCGCACGACAGCTCATGACAACATTTGACAGACAAGCTTTGTCCTTATATGACAACGTGACTGACATTGTTTCATCGATTCCTTCTGGGCCGGACAAGTGACCGACAGCGGAAATGATGTCGGGATAGCCAAGAAGTAGGTAAGTCAACATTAGTCCGTAAACTCCGTGATTAAGAAGCACGCCACCTCCAAGCTCTTTCTTTCTGTTAAATGGGGTCTTATTACTCGGCTAATTATACTTGTTTACATGAATTATAAATGCAATTAACTGCAAGTAATCGTCTCACTGGAACCGATCTATTCTACAAAAGTCGCCTCCTCGTCCTAGTTCTAAGGTGATAGCTGTAATGTCTCCTATTGACCCGTTTCTTACTTCATCAAAAAGTCGCCGTGCTGCAGGGAAGAAAACTGTCCAAAATCCCTGAAAAATTTATTGAATTAATTTTTGCTACTTTTAATCACTAGTAATTCTTATACACACATGAATGTACCTCCATAAGAAAGACTCCATTCTTTTTAGCTGAACTAATCAAGTCGGCACATTGCTTGTAATTAACGCAAATTGCTTTTTCCACTAGGACATGTTTTTTGTTTTCCACCACCAGTTTTGCTTGGTCGTAATGCTCCGAGTTAACAGTTCCAATGTAAACTACATCTGCACAAATATAAAATGCGCTCATTTGTCAAATTGTCAGACTCTTATTGAATTGTTAAACACGTTTTAAGGTACAAAGTAGTTGGCTTACCTATTTCAGGGTCTTCTGCAAGCTCCTGGTAAGATTCAAATGACTTTTGAATTCCATGAGATTTTGCAAAAAGTTTTGCTTTAGTAGCATCTCTTGACGCGATCCCATAGGGGATATGTTTTGAGCGAGGAAGAGCGCCCAAAACGGTAACAAAATCACTAGTAATTTTACCGGCACCAAAAAATCCCCAACGGAGAGGACCACTAAAAGCGGGCATGTCTTAAAAATGTATGAAATGAAATAATTGGAAATAATGTCTACATAAAATTTTGGCAATTTTTGTTTAGATCAGTTTTTTGCACACATACGTAAGTGTCACACGGGCAAAACAAATCTCTTGTCTAGTCTGGATATATGATCTATAAATCCTTACACGTGCATTTGGTGTTGCAAAGTTAGCAACAGAACAGGATTCATATCATCTGAACTCTTATTTGATGATAAGTTGTTGAGCAGCTGGGATCATTTACAATTATGATGACTCGATCGTCTGAAATGACCTTGGACCATACAAAGACTCTGTGCATTACAAGTTCAGTTGGCAAATAGTCGTGTACATATTTTCTATTGAACTGGGTTGACATTGACATGCCTAATGCTAACGTACAATTTGAATTGAAGCTTTAGCTAAGCCGCATCTATACTTAAATGAAGAGAAGTTTGTTTTAACTCTAATCATCTAGAACAATTTTCTCTAGAAGAAATAAAAACAAAGGTTTGATCGTGTAATGCGTCATCCTTCACTGTCAGCATGTCAAGTCTCTTCCAGAATTTCAGATAAATGCAATGGGAAACACGCAGCGCTTCGCTTCCTGCTTTCTCTTGCACGAAATGATTTCATTCCTCAAACTTTTCCAAGTCATTACGTTATGTAATGAAGGCGGTGGTCACAACACGTTTCAAGTTCAACAGCAGAGACAAGTTCGTGATATGAGAACAATTAGTTAGATCGAAAAGGCATGCATGGGGCACACTGAGAATTAATTGCAAAATACAAAAATCTTGTAATTCTGGAGCTTGAGGAGACATGGCTGTCATTTCATGGCCCAGTGGTGTTGGAGTTGGAATGAGTCCAAATCTTACAATATGGAATCCTCCTGGCGGCACTTTTCCGCATCAACCTGATATTCAAATATTTCCGGATTTGGATAATTTATTTCCTACGACAACCAAAGGAACGAGGTATCCGATAGAGAGCCAATGGCCTTCAGATAGCTTTTTCACTCGACCCCCAAGACCAAAGAAGACAACAACTTGGAGACCCAGATATCCACATCCGCCAAAAAAGGAGCCAACACGTCGTCCACATCCGCACAGGACTACTTTCTCCACCAACGGTCAAAGACCCACTCAAAGAATGGGCGAAAGGAATTCTCCGACAACTACAGAATCATCGGGAATTTGGGTTCTTGATTTGACGTGGGACGACGGGACATGGCAAAAAATTAATTTTAAATTTTAAAAGGATTAAAAATTAATTTCAAAGAATAATAAAATTTATGACAATTTTTGAGTATTTGACATAAAGGTATGAATTTGCTTTAGGATTCTCACAGCATCCTTCATCATCTTCACGATGCAAACGGGGTTTGGAATGTTGGAGTCAGGATGTGTCTCTGTTAAAAACGAAGCCAACATAATGATGAAGAACGTGGTCGATATTGTATTTGGTGGGTTGACGTACTGGATATTTGGATTCAGTCTGAGCTTTGGAGCTGATAAAGGATCTTCTGCATTTGCAGGTCAGAAGCGAGACAAAGCAATTGACAGAAATAGACTCAAAGCAAAATGAATGAAACCTAAATTGAACAAAACGGCTTGTGTGGTTTTCCTTAAAGGAATTGGGGAATATCTGGTTGATTCAAATTACGAAATCATGGGACCTGTTTTTGCTGCTTTTATGTTCCAACTTAGCTTTGCTACAACTGCAACAACAGTAATAACATAACGAATAGTCGACGAATTTAATAAGTTCAATTTATCTTGATTTTTTATCGCCACCGATCATATTTCACAGATTGTCTCTGGCACGATGGCAGAGCGATGCAACTTCAAGTCATATTGTCTGTTTTCACTCTTGAACACCATCGTGTACTGTGTACCTGCGAGATGGATTTGGGGCCCAGGAGGCTTCTTATCTGAACTTGGTTGCATTGATATCGCTGGCTCTGGTGCAGTACATTTACTTGGGGGAGCATCCGGTATTAATTTTTTGAATGCAAATATTTTTTATAATGCCTTACACAATTTAAAATGTTCTCTTTGGTAGGTTATATTGCAGCGTGGATGCTTGGTCCTCGATTGGGACGTTATGATAACGGCACTGATCCGATGCCGTTAGGAAATCCTACCAATTGTATAGTTGGGCTTTTCATTTTGTGGTGGTAAATGATGATTTCATCGTAAAGCTAATGAAACAAACTTGAAATGAAATTCTTTTTATTCTAATTTTTGCGTTACTATTCCATTTCCATTAGGGGCTGGTTGGCATTCAATAGTGGAAGGTATAAAACCACGTAGTTACGTTTTTAAAAGTTAAAGGAGATAAAATAATAAGGTTTTTCTTGTAGCACTTTCGGAGTTTCCGGCGTTAAATGGAAATTTGCTGCAAGGTTGATTAGATACGCATGAATTATTTTTTTAGCGCGTGCTTCAGCTAAATTAAAATGAACTGTCAAATTTTAGGGCAGCAGTTACGACCATGATCGCATCGATGGGAGGAGGTCTCATTGGAAGTATCTGGACGTTAAGTCGTCCGGGAAGAATTTTTCAAGTGATGGATATCGTAAATCCAATTTTAGGTGCACTTGTCGGTTAGCTCCAGTTTTCAGGACATAAGAAAATTCTAATAGTAATTAATAAATACATAATTGAATACAAACATTCTTGATTATCTGCAGGTGTAACTGCAGGATGCGCTTTGTATCACACATTTGATGCTCTAGTCGTTGGCGTTGTGGGAGGCATGGTGGTCATAGTAACCAATGGTTTTGCAGATTACACAAGAGTCGACGATCCAGTAGGAGCAACCGCCGTACATGCCTTTGGAGGCCTTTGGGGTTTAATCGCGGTGGGACTGTTCGCCGAGGATGATCAGGGTGCTGGGTTCTCAAAGGGACAATCAGGACTTTTCCGCGGTGCTTTGAGAAGCATATTTTTGTATACCCAATTACCCAAATCGTATGGGCTATATAATAAGTTATTTCTCATTTTAGGGGGATCAGCGTATCTTTTAGGAGTTCAGCTCTTGGCTGCAGTTTGCATCACGGGTTGGGCCATCGTAATCACTTTCGTCTTGCTCTGGGTAAAATATAAATTGTAATTTTAATAATAGTTTTCCTAGACACTATATAAGTATTCTTAAATTCATTGAAGACCATCAACAAAATTCTCCCTATTCGAATGGAACCCCATGAGGAACTTCTTGGAGCAGACTTTGTCGAACATTTGGTCCGAAGAAAAAACGCTGGTATAACACCTGTACTGTCAGCAGTTGGTTCTCATCCTCATATTCAAATTATTAAAGATGACGCGGTGGTTATCGGATACAGTAATCCAGGTGAAGTTTTTTTCGAAGAACAGTTGCCCATCATTTTTTATGAGAAAAAATTATTTACGCTAATACGTTTTTTTGTTATAGTGCACGACACTATTTTCGAAGCCATAGATGAAATCAGTGGAAGACAGAGATGGAGAAAGCTTCGTAATGCAGTTATGGCTGTTGCAGTGGTAAAGAAACTCCGAAAAATGACCGGAAGAAAAATCAACAAAATTAATAGTTTTCAGAGTATTCAGAGCTATTTGGAGAAAGCGAGTTTCAAAACTCAGTTTAGTACTCCCACTGGAAGTCATTACAGCGATGGGAATTCGAATGGAAGCATTTGGACCTATAAAGATTATCTTGGAGATCCAGTTACTCCATTCAAGAAATTTTAATACATTAATTTAGCCGACAAAAATGCAGTAAAACATACGTGACACTTAAATTCATTGTAATTGCATGCTAAAGTACAATTATAAAGCATTTTTTGAACATATCAAAACAATCTTAGAAAGTAGGTTAATAAAGCAATGAATATTAAATACTGTCAAAGGTTGACATGCTGTCGCCCAAATCTGCTTGCAACCACGGACGCGCATAGTAAAACCGTAACCCACTTCCTTGTAACTCCTGATCTGAAATGTTACACGGATAGATAGATTTTGGACCTGGAAAAATAAATTCATTTCAATCGTGCACTTTTTGCAGTTGTCATCCTATTCGGAATGGCGATCTCTTGGCCTACGTATGAAGCGATTCCATCCTCCAACTTAACGATATGGTTTCCAGGAAATCGGATCCCCACAGCACCTTATTCTGTTCTAGTAACGCCTGTTCCATTATCACAGCATTTTATTACCGAGATAAAGGGGCAACTCACAAGGACCCATCACACAAAACGTCCTACAACCACTCATCATACAAAGAAACCTACAAAAACTCATCGAACCAAGAGACCCACGAGGCGCCCAACGAAACGACCGACAACAACTCGTCACACAAAACGACCTACAAGACCTACTCATCATCAAACTACAACTACAACACGAACTACTAAACGACCAAAGCCTTCAAGGACAACGAAGCACCCACCGAAACCCACTGGAAGTGGGGCGGCTCCCACAACAGCATCCTCTCCTTCTTCCGAAGCATATAACCTTGACCTTACCTTCGATGACGCAACATGGTGAGGTCCCTGCACAGTTTAAGTATGTTTCTTTAAGAGGTTTTTAATTAATAAATTTAGTAAAAAATATTTGCATGTTTCTAGGATTTTGATAAACTCAATCTTCATCTTTACCATGCAATCCGGATTCGGTTTACTCGAGTCGGGTTGTGTGCAAATAAAAAATGAGACGAATATCATGATGAAGAATGTAGTAGACATAGTTCTGGGTGGATTGACGTATTGGCTATTTGGATTCAGTTTGACATTTGGTCAAGATCCAGGGTCGAATGCATTTGCCGGGGTGGGAGAATATTTGGTTGATTCCAATTATGACATTCTTGGTCCTGTTTTTACCACATTTATATTCCAGTTGAGCTTTGCTACCACTGCGACAACTGTAAGGAAAAGTTTTTACAGTAGTCATTTCGGAAAGCCCTGATTAAAAAAGTTACTCAACTTTTAGATTGTGTCTGGAACAATGGCAGAAAGATGCAACTTCAAAGCCTATTGCATCTTTTCATTGCTGAATACAATAGTGTACTGTGTTCCAGCAAGGTGGGTGTGGGGTTCAGGAGGATTTTTGAATGAGCTCGGGTGCATTGATATCGCTGGCTCTGGTGCCGTGCATTTACTTGGAGGGGCATCCGGTATACGCTTTTATTAATTTAAACGAATAATGTCGAACACAATTTAAAATGGTTCTCCTTGCCAGGTTATATTGCAGCTTGGATGCTGGGGCCACGCATGGGGCGATATGATAATGGCCCTGATCCACTTCCGATTCGAAACCCAACTAATTGTATTCTTGGAATGTTTATTCTCTGGTGGTAATAATCACAATTCCGATAGTATATATTCAAAACTTTTAGACCTACTGACCTTTGACAATTGTGTGTTGCGCAGGGGCTGGCTAGCTTTTAATGCTGGAAGGTAAGGCGTTTTCCCCTAATAAATAATTTTTAAATGAGGGATTTAAAGTAAAGAAATGCAAAACTGTGCAAGTATCGATGATTTGTATAGCACTTTCGGTGTTACTGGTGATTTATGGAAATTCGCGGCGAGGTAAATAATACAATTACCTGAATATTTTAATGCAGGCCACTTTCTAAAGCCAAAAAAGTCTTGAGTATTTTATGTTACAGGGCGGCCGTAACAACTATGATTGCTCCATTTGGTGGCGGTTTAATAGGAAGCATTTACACTCTAGCCAAGCCAGGAGGTGTCTTTGATGTTATGGACATTGTTAATACAATTTTGGGATCTTTAGTTGGTAAATACTGTAATCATCTTTGAAGACGTGTATTTGTTTCTTCACTTTGTAAGGCCTTCTGAAGTTTTTGACGTTCCGCAGGTGTAACTGCCGGTTGTGCGATTTACCACACATTTGATGCATTGGTGGTAGGCATGATTGGTGGATTCGTTGTCATTGTGACATCAGGATTTGCGGACTTTACAAGAGTTGATGATCCGGTGGGTGCAACTACTGTTCATGCTTTCTGTGGTGTTTGGGGTTTGGTTGCTGTGGGACTTTTTGCAGATGATGATCAGGGAGCTGGTTTCTCCAAGGGGAGGGCGGGTCTCTTTCGTGGTGCGCGAAACAATAAGTATTTTATTTTAATTGGACAATCTGAATAATACTCAAGAATTTTAAATCATTTTAGGTGGTACGTTTTACTTGCTCCTAATTCAAATGCTTGCTGCTGTCTGCATAATAGCGTGGGCAATTCTTACAACCTTTATTTTACTTTGGGTAACGCTCTATTAATTAGCTGAATGTTAAGATGAATCTATCAGAACACCTTTCCACTATTTCAATTTTTGGTTTTTCACAGAGCATCAATATTTTCGTTCCTCTTCGACTTGACGAGCACGACGAACTTCTTGGAGCCGATTTTACGGAACATTTAATGAGGAGAAAGTTTGCCGGAATTACTCCAGTTCTTTCTGCTATTGGTCCTCATCCCCATATTGAAGATATCAAAAAAAATTCGGTGGTTGTTGCCAGTACTAATCCTGGTAAGTTTAGTATTATAAAACAGGGCAATCCGAAACTGAATAACTTCTAATTTCCTACAGTTCACGACACCATCATCCATGCATTAAATGAAATTAACGGAAAAAAGCGATGGAAAGGCAGGCTTAAACCTTCAATAGTACCGTCCCCTATCGTTTCAAGTAACTCTGGTTTCCCCAAGTATGCTCCAAGTGCAGATGCAAGTGAAGTCATTGTTGACCAAGAGTCTGTCAAAATTGAAAATGAAATTGACACTGCCGAAGACGATGGGCGGAAAGAGGAAATTGCGATTGAATTGGAAGAAAGTTTTAATGAAGATGTCAAAGACCCCGAAAGAGATCCACCTCCAGCAATTTCTAACAAACGGAAGGGGTTTTGGAATTTTTTACTCTGCAAGTAATAATTAGGATGTATCAGCAGGACTCAGAATTTAATTAAAGTTTGCTTCGTTGATTGCAGTTACAGTTAAAAGAAGTAATTATTGAAGATGCATTAAAAAATATGTACATGCAAATTAAAATTTAAAAAGTTTGCTAGTTACATTACTTCAACCTCTACATCTGCCCAAAAGCCTATTGATTGGATTGCAAAAGACAGTGTTAAGGATTCCATTGACAAAATTCCTCGTTGGTGCTGGTGTTCGGATCCCTAAAGCATTATCTACGATACCTGTAATGTTTCCAAAAGCGACATTATCCAGGATTTTGTTGACTTGATTGTAAACATGCTGCTGACTCGGCCTAGGTCTTGGAGTTGTCGTTGGACCAGTGCTTGTTGTTTGTCCGATTGGAGTTGTTTCTGGAAGATAAACAACTTGAATTGGGGGTGGAGGAGGCGGAGGGTATGGAGCTGGAGGTGGATATGGTTGTTGGGGTTGATAAACTGGTGGCGGTGGAGGGCCTTGCTGTAACGGTGGTCCCTGTTGTAAAGGAGGTGCTGGTTGAGGAGGTGGAGCTTGTGGGGGTGGACCTTGCACTGGAACAGAAGAGTTTTGCACAAGTGGGATAAATGTTGGTCCAACCGGAGCCGGAGCTGAAGTTACATTTTGAAGCTGGGTACTTTGTGTAGCTGTTTCGGAATTAGAAGTCTGACCCCCTAAACTATCTTGAGGTACATCTAATGTTTGCTGAACTGGTGAAGGCGTTGGTTGTGGAGCTGGTGGTGCAGGTGGCGGCGGTGGTTGGTGCACAGCTTGTTGAGGTGGTGGTTGAGGCGCATATTGAGGAGCTTGTTGTTGCGGGTATTGATATGGAGGCTGCTGCTGAGGATTGTAGGGAGGTTGTTGAGGATTATAGGGAGGTTGTTGCTGCTGCGGATAGTAGGGTGGCTGTTGTTGAGGATAATACGGTGGTTGCTGTTGAGGATTATAAGGTGGTTGTGGTTGTGGAATATATACAATCTGGGGTTGTGGAGGTGCTGGTGATGTCCTCTCTTCACTGCTATCTTGATGGTGGTGATGATGATGACTTGGTCTCCGAGTCCTTGGCGGTTTTGTCCGCCGAGTTCTTTGATTCTGATTTTGGGCTGGAGGTGGAGTTCCATAAACGTAGATGACTTGAGGCTGCTGCTGCTGCTGTTGAGGTGGTGGAGGATAATAATTTTGTTGCTGTTGTTGTGGCGGTGGTGGATAGTAATTTTGCTGAGGAGGTTGTTGCTGATTAGGCGGAGGATAATAATTTTGTTGAGGCTGCTGTTGCTGGGGGTAGTAATTGCCAGGCTGTTGAAGCAACGCACGACCACCATCAAACAAACCGTCGGACGTGCCATTATTGACTACCGCATCGACAGCAGAAGCCAAAAGGTACTGGAATGAAAGATTAAACTTATTAAAAATGAATAACAAGCAACTTAACAAAAGCTGAAGGAATGATTTCAAACCCTACCTCGGCCAATAGCTTTTTGATCTTCTTTTCAAAAGGTCCATCATCTTTCTCCAAAAGCTTGTTTAAAACCTCATCTTCAAGTGGCTGCCACAGTTGCATATCAAGCCCTTGCGAATTCGTGGGTTCCTCTGGAGCTTCCTATATCAGGAAGATTAGTTTTTGAATACAATGCAATGACGAGTTAAAAATTGTTTACTTACGGCAGTACATAATCCAAGGACCCCAAGAAGAAATACTTTCAGAAACAGTTTGCCCCGCATGATGTTATCTCATTGTAATTGAAATTGCACCCCTTGTTATAAAATACAATCAGCTCTGAACGTTACACCTTCAAAACTATTCATACTCTCACTTGGGACGTCAAATGTCATGAATGGGTTAAATAATTAGCTCACAGAGCGTTTCTTGCATCATTCATACTGATGATGATTAACTCATCATAGCATATTAACCCAATTAGAAACCACGAGGGTGGAACGGTGTCAGTGAAATCATACGTCATCCTGCTCCTATTGTATGCAAATCATGTCGTTTTTGTTAGTTTAGTGTTATGCATCAACAAAATGATTCCAGATTCCAGACTCGAAATGTCAGCGACCAAGCTCAATGAGCTCAAAATTCAATGTCACCTAAAACAGAAATGCAATAATAACATTTTTATTTTGATTTGATGGCTTAAATGTTACTTTGTCATACTTTCTTCTTACCATTCAAAAAATCAATCCCGTTTTAACTACGTGCCATGCATATAGTCACCTTAATTTTTTCGACGATTTGGTTCGTTCGAATATGGAAGATTAAAAACGACTGCAACTTGAGCATGATTTTCAGGTTTTTCGAAAAATGAATTGTCTACAAATACGTATTGTTGGTCTTTTATTATTGTTAGTTGGTTTATAAAAAAACAGACTTACAAAGCAATCATGCATAAAAAAAACAATTAAAATGTCAAGTACTACCAAGCAGCACATGAAAACTGTTCTTCAAATCACAAAAAAAATGATGCCAACAGCACCCGGGGTTCCCAGGCGGTCACCCATCCAAGTACTAACCGGGCCCGACGTTGCTTAACTTCGGTGATCGGACGAGAACCGGTGTGTTCAACGTGGTATGGCCGTTGGCAAAAGGGAGGGGCAACTTTCTTTGGTTTCATCATTCTGCTCTTACATGAATGTTGAGTCACGCCTGCCTTGCTTGGTCGAGACTCAAGCGCTCTACTCATTCATGATCTGAGAAGCATGAAAAAGCACTATCATCCTAATTCTCACTCCTCCCCAACTTTCTGTGCGGATCATTTGACTGCATAATTTCTGGATCGATCAATTTAGAATATTATACTAGTTAAATAATTAAAGCTCAGTAAACGTTCAATACCATTAAAAATTTAATGCACCAACATTTTTTTAATTAAGTTTTTCGTATATTAAAATTATTTGTAAAGATATTAAATATATCACTATTGCACTAATAGCGTGCTAAAGTTGCTGATATTCGACTACATTATGTTCCATTTTGTTGGGTTCACAAACAAATCGTAACGTAAGTATCTCTGGTCTTCCCACAATACTTATTAATCTTTCGCCTTTTACTAAAGATTACAGTGTGGGAGGGCACATAATGAGAATTTAATAATTTTTTGTAGGCCTGCCGAAAGGCGGGCTATAATTTAATCCAAAGAAAACTTCTTCGCCCTGAACTGGTAGTGTTAATCGTAAATGCTGGCACTATGTACAGTTCCGTCGTTAATCAGCCAATCTCACTCGGACGTTGGATTGCGATTGGTTGCTTCGTTTACGACAGTTCGACTTCGAGCTGGTGCCGTCACGTCATTAGCATATTATGTGATATGAATAAATATTGCGAAGGATAAGATGCTTTACAGTTAATTGAACTAACAAAAATTATTATTTGAACTCATTTTATAATCATTTATTCAAAATGTTACAATTATGTGTTTAGTATTTTATTTGAAATGTTAAAAAATGTAGAAAAGATAATGAATACATGGAAAAGTAAGTAGAAGTACATATTATTTGTAATTCATAAGTAATTGGTTAAATAATACAATAATTTTACAGTTTTACCCTTCATTTCACCGGGACATGTTTGCTTTCAACACAACAATACTTGTAAATTAAGGCACTAGATACTACATTAAAATTATTTTGTGTAATAATGCCGTAAAGATTAAAAATATGAACAAATGGGATTCTTCTGATGATGATGTGGGCTACACATTTTCATCCCAATAGAACAGAGTGTTCTCCGTATATGCTTCAGGAAGGACGACCAAAGCTGGAGTTTGCTTCTCCGTTATTATTTGGTAAACGGAGTAGATTACAAGGAAGACATAAATCTGCAATAAAAAAACGCAATGAAATTATTTTTTGAAGAGCAAACTTGGATCCATTATCATTTGTGATTCTCTTACATTGTAAGACATCCAAAACCATAGGATTATCATTGCAAAAATGTTTTCCAGCTAAAATGTGAAATGAATTCATACATGAAAATATTTACGAGAGAAAAAATGCATAGTTTTAATGCTAGTTCATGTGATTTTAATTTACGTAAATGTAGTAGTCATAAAGCCAGTGGAATCCCAAGTAAAGTTTGTACACAATCAGGATCAACATGCATATCATCCAAGGGAACATGAGTCCCCTTATCTCCAGTCTCACGCTTTTCACCAGCAAATACGAGGAAAACAAGAAGAAGAGACAATACACGATGGCCACACCACCCCACAGGAAGACGGCTGGAATAATTTAATTAATCTGATTAATTTATGAAATTGGTTACCACGTGTTATACAATTCTTTTGTGATCACAAGATTATTTACTGAAATGTATGTCCGCTTCAAAATACGGCATATAGAATTTGCTGGATTCTCCTCCACACATGACGTATACCGTATACGTCAGGAAGATTATTGATAATACCTGGAAATTAATTGTATAGTACACGATATGTAACGTCTTGAAATTCAAGAAAGCTGAAATAGGTAATGATAACTAACATCGAAATATATTAGGATTATCTTACCGAAGTATACCATGCTACTGGCTTAACTGCGCGTTCAGCTCTGTCGTAATAAAAGTAAGGTGTCCAGCAAGAATTTAAGACCACCATTTTGCCGGCGGTGGAGGTCTGCTTGATAAGGGGTCGGTTGAGTTGAGAGCACTCAAGCACTTTTGTCGATTAATATTGAGTCGCCGAGTATTTTTTTAATCAAGTTACTTACGCTTACATCACATCCATTTTTGAATCAATATGATGACGATAACGTTACGGAGTTAAAAAATAACCTGAAATAAACTACATGTTTTTGACAGGTGGACAATCGATAAACTCTGAAAAAGTCACCTTTTCCCCAAAGGAATTTGACAATTCGTAATTCTGTTGAATAAGGATAAGATCAAGTTGAACTTAAAACATGAAAAAAGCGTAAACAAAACAAGGCAAATACATGCACCTGAACACAAAAATAATGTTATTTCTATTTCTCGTCATAGTCATGACCAAACGTCCAATACAGGTGAAAACATTAGAACATCGTCATTCGTTAATGTAATTCACTCTCCTGCAACCCTATCCTGTTTTCCAGACAGCCGTAGTCAGTCATAATCCTAATCATGTTTGCTATTTCACAGCTAAAATTCAAGACTCGTTTTTAATAAAGCTTCGTCATTGTTCCTTCTTTGCCAATGGCTCATATATGTTCCTCTCTCGTCTCTTCCGTATTAACCATGAAGCATTGTATTCAAAATTTACAATAAGAAATAGTAATGCTGCCATCCTAAATAACAATACTTACCTGTTGGATTTCTTTACATTGTATGCTCCTATCTGTGGGCTTGAAACGGCTTACATGTTCATGTTGGTACCTGGACAGTCATTTTTTTAAGTTTTGAAAATATTTTACAGCTTTACCTTTAGATATACTTCACCAGTCTGGCTTTTCTCTCATGATTTCTCACAGTCAGATATGACGAGTCTACAGGGAAATCTGCTCGTTATTATTATTAGGAAGAGATCGACTTGACGGTAATGGACCACGGAAAAACATGCATGATCATCAAATGGTATTACATTATATGTATGTACCGGATAATCAACATTCAGCACACAGGAAAATAATGAAAATGTCGAGATAATTTTGAACTTTCAGAGGAACAATTCATTTACTTTATTACTCCATTTCCATGTTTTTGCTATTACATAGCATCGCATCGTTTCAACGAAACACAAAAATGGAATTGCAGTATGTTTTCATGATCGTGGTACATTAGCGAGTACCTACATATTAGCTAATGTGTGATGTATGTCTTTCATTTCGTCGGATGCTTTTTGTTGGAAAAATGACGAAAAGGAAGTTAAAGGTTTTTGGTCCAGCCTTTCACAGAAAATATTTAATATTATGTTGATGTACGGACGTAAGGAAGGCAAAGTCAAAGGATTACTACTTCAATTCATTGTCTAATTGATCAATGCAATTTGTAATTCCACATAAAAATATAATTTGCTGAAAGCGGTTTACATAGTCAGTGTTTTAGGCTGTGTATATGCATTGCTTTTGCAAACATTTCATTTCGGCAAATTATACACATGTATTTAACAAAACCTATCATTTTTCAATCAACGAAATGCTGAGAGATATTGAAGGTTAAAAAATTACAATTGATCACTATCAGCACTTTTAATCTGATCAAAAAAAAGGTATCGGCTTGAATGAAATGAGCAATTCATCATGGCATTACTTACCCCACCATAAACCCGAGTTATTGTTAAAGTTAAATGAAAAACATGAACTACAAATCAATAAAAATTCTGCGCTACACTCGACTGCGCCTAGAACAACTCCGATGATTATCAGGAAGAAAGATAAGTTCATAAACATGAAGTACATGGCGCAGCAGCATTTTAATAATAATTTATCGATATTATTGCTGTATGTAGCATTGGCTTAGTTGGCACGCTAAAAATGAATTGAAACTTTCTCCGTTAGGCAGATGCAGATTCAAGAATAAGTACTAGCTCAGAAGCGGAGGAATGTAAGGCAAAATTAGAAAAATAGAAAAACAATGCAGTTTTTTCTGTCTGTCTGTACTGCTCTGAGTTGTATCACGCATTCGTGAGCCGCCAAACCAAATGAAACAGATAGGGTTTCTCGGAGAAAGTACATTCATATGAAATGAAGGAAGGAGTACGAGTACATATGTTCTTTTGCAGTGAGAGAACATTAGTTGAACTTGTCAAGTTCCTCACCCTCACACATTATCATAGACTCAATTGAAGCAACGCAATGATAAAACATATTATTCTCTTGCTCCTCGTTTGCAGTGAATTCACTTGAATGTGTACGCTTTGTGTTTGATTTGTTGGTTACTTCATCAAAAAATGTAGCTGTGAAATGAATGAACTGAACCCTTTTAGATTTTTTTAAAAGGGGAATTTTTAAGAAAATAGAAATGTTTTAGACGAAGTAAATAGGGGATTATTTTGTTCCGTCTGTTTAAACATCCACTTTCCTGAAAGGGTTTTAAGCAGACACATTCATTTCATAGCATGAGCATCAGCGAGAAAAGTTTTATTATAATTTGCCTTCATTTTTTCTGAGACTGAAAAAAGTTTGTGTCAATGAGTTTGTAAAGGAAATAGTGAAATAATTTGTTCGCCTTGTAATTACAAATGTCTATACGCACCCACATCTTCAGCTTGACAAGGAAGCCTTTGGACGACGCCTTGTTCCGGGCTGTGAACAACGCATCGGCTAAATTACGGTTATACTTGAGCACCTCTTTGAGGGGTAGACTCCCTTCCAATTCTTACGAAAAAATTGTATAGGAATTGTGGAGAAAATGGCAGATAAGAGATCTGAGGAGAGCCTCGAGTCCCTCAAACTTGAGGTGGCTCGTCTGGGTCGCGAGTTAGATCAGACTCAGAGTGAAAAGGTACAGGCCGCAAAGTATGGGATGGGGCTGTTGGAGGAGAACTCCAAGCTACAAGAGAGGTGTGCGCAATTAGAAGAGCTTTATGAGATCACGAAAAACGAGCTGGATTTGACGAAAACCGCGTTGTCAAAAACAACAGAAACGCATAAAATAACAGAGATTTCCGGGATCCAACATGAAGAAAGTTTGTTGTCTGAAAGTGCTGCACTGGAATGCTCATTGAATTCTCAAATTTTAGACTTGGAAGGAGACCTGAGGCTGAGCAAACAGGAATTGGGTAATTTTTTCTTGGTTTCATGATCATTAATAGAATGTTTGATCACAATTTGTGGGCATTTTAAAATCTGAACTTCCTGCAAAAACAATAATTTGTAGAACGGCTCAAGGCGGAACGTGATCGAATGATTAACGAAACTGGAGAACTGCAAAAAGAACTGGAGCTGGTAGCAATAGAGAAAGCAACACTGAAGAAAGAAGTGAAAGAAATGACCTCATATAATTTAATATGGCTTTTTAAATAATGAATTTTCTTCCTCTTTCCTGTACTACTGACAACTATACTAATCCATATACATGACATGACTTAAATATTAATATGTTACACCTTGCTTGCTTTAATAAAGAAACGTTTCAAAATCTGAACCAAACCAAACTAATCCTGAATCCCGCTGGTTATCCTTTTTTAAACCTTTCTGCTTTTCAATTTAAAATAAATATTTATCCGCAATAAATTAGTGGACGCAAAATCATAAGACTATGAATATTTGCGTTTCCCTTGCCATAAACGAATTTAATGTTGCTCAGGTGGTCTACAAGAGCATGACATCGGGAGCGACAGTGAAGGTGAAGATGTTGGCCTACCTGAAGAAATGGATACGGGTCGCTCACAAGAGAAACAAGTTGATTTGTTCAGTGAAATCCATTTAAATCAAATGAAAAAGCTGGAGAAGCAACTGGAGGGTGTGGAAGGAGAAAGAAATGCGCTCACAAAAAGTTTAAAGGAGATTCAAGACCAAATGGAAAAGGGAAAATGTCAAGTGGCAAATCTTCAGGCAGCCGTGTCAACAATTATGTCTCATATTGAAGCACTGAATAATGTGAAGAATGAATTAGCCAAGAAACTAGAAAATAAGGAGGCACAAACAGTAAGTGCATTGCTTTCACACAAAATACCTTTCATAGGTACCTATGTATGAAGTATAAATAAAGTTTTGTACAATTTCTGTGAAATTGAAATTTCAGGTTTCGTCCACTTATCAAGGTTGGTTTTCAGTGTCTTCGAAAGAAATTGATAACTTGAAGCAATCAATTATGGAGATAGAAAAGTCAGAAAGTGCATTAATCTCTGATGTCACAAGTGCTTTACGAGTTGAAATGACGAATTTAAAAGAAAAAGTAAGCAACATGAAGAAAGAGCTGGAATTTATTTTTACAAAGATCCCAACAAAATATTAAATTGTGAATTTGATTCGCAGCTCATGGCCTATGAAATGAAACTCCAAGAAATGGAAATAGAAATGCGGAGCATGGATGACGCGGCTGTAGATGCTCACAAAACTATTGACGCGACCCAAACAGATCTGAATTTTATATCGGAGGAACTAGCTAATTTGTATTATAAAGTGTGCAATGTTCAAGGTGTCACTGCACAGCGTGTCATGTTGGACCACATGACAAGTGAGTTCATTATATTTTGTTCTATCAGTTTAGTTTAGTCTATGATCAGATTGATGTGACCTTGATCCTATTGTGTTGTTTTTGTAGGCAAAGGTGATGGGAAAATGAACTCACCGGCAAAGTCGCTGGGTTTCCAAGGTGATAATCATTTAATGGTACTGCTAAGTCGATTGCGACCAAAATTACAAAACCTTTCAAATAATTGGGAGGGTGACCTGACAATAACAAAACAAGTGGAGACCATTTCTGAACAGGTACTTATTTATTGTTCTCATTCTCAATGATCCCCAAGCAAACGAGCGATCACATTTCATTCAGTCACAAAATTTCTTCTATTTTTTAGGTGAAAATTCTGCGAGAAACTGTGCTTTCTGCTGTTGAAGCCACGTCGAGAAGTTTAGAATCGCATGGTAAACCTCACTTTGCAATAATTTTTAAACTGGAAAAAAGGAAAAATGTAACATTTTAATAATGGGTGCATTATTATTGACAGTTTCTGGAGGCGCGGCAGAGGATGAAAGTATTGGAACGCCAACTTTAGATGAAATTCAAAAGCAGCTTAGCGAATACCGTGCCCTCGTAGAATCTAAAACCGAGCAGAACGCTGCTCTACGAAGTGTCCTTAAAGCAAATAAACTGGCGGCAGAGAGAGCCTTAGCAAACCTCAAAGCGAAGTACGACACAGAGAAAACAATTGTGTCGGAGACGATGGTTAAACTTAGGAACGAGTTGAGGTTACTGAAAGAGGATGCTGCCACATTTTCAAGTATGAATATTGTACCCCAATTTTCCGCATTGAATAGGCGCAAAGAACTCACGTCTACTAATTGTGCTGATAATTGAATCTTTAGGTTTACGAGCCATGTTTGCCGCCCGTTGCGAAGAGTACTCAACGCAGGTCGACGAGCTGCAACGCCAACTTAGTGCCGCGGAAGAGGAAAAGAAAACCCTGAATCAATTACTTAAGCTAGCCGTTCAACAAAAATTAGAGTTAAATCAGAGACTAGAAGCGATTGAGCTGGATCGTGAAATGAAAATTCATTCCAGACGCCATCAATCCAATAGTAATAGGCAAATAGGATCAGCGGGTAGTGGGGGTGGAGGACCGCGCACAGGAGGATTCAATAGTCCAAGACATAATCGATGATGAGAATAGGTTTACCTATAATTACTTTTACTTTTAGTTGTAGATGCTAAATTAATACCTGTCATTCGTACGATAAGGTAGATTTTTGAAGTAGTCAATTCTTTTTTGTATTATATTTTTCATGCAATGCATAATTTAGTATCTATTATTATTGTTATTTCATATGTACACTTCGCAGGAGTATAAATCACCATATAAAAAATTTAGGAAAAAACTGGGATTTCTCTTTTTAGTGCCGTGATTAAATTTGGACTAGATGACTTATGTCATTGGGATTTTTAGACAGCATTGAAAAAAAGATGTCATTGCTTTGGGTTAATAATGTTTCCCGCAAAACTATAATTACCTATGCACATTTTAAAATGATTACGACCGCTTGTAAGCTTTTAAATTTTATACTTAATACGATTTTAATAAAAATGTCGACTCGAATTTCAATTTAGAAAAACAATTTATGAAACAGAATTCAATCCAAATTTTATTCATTTGCATAATCACACGCAATCATATAACCATTTACATTCATTAGCGGTTTTGTATAACAGCTACATACTTATTTGTCAGATTTCATCGGATGCATTTTTACCTGAAGAAGTCCCTATGAAGATGCAGATGTGATGCAATAAGAAAAAGTTACTCTGAAAAGCGCACCTCTGAAAGATCTAAAGCGAGCTTATCTTCAGTTTATTCATCTCTCATAACAGTATATTCAGCCTTGGGAAAATCATATAGTATGCTTTACACTGACAGCTTTAAAAAATTCCAAAGGCTGTTTTAAGCGCTTCTTTACACATGAGTCAATCAAGTCAATGACGGAGTCAGCTGCAGCTTCACAGGAAAAGCGTACTCAGAGGAATTAAATGTACATGAACTTATGTAGGACAAAGAAAACGAACGGAATGTTATGAGGCATATAGCGTAAATATGTACATATCTCCAGTATTAAAAAAACGAGCTTTATATGATGAAGGGAAATCTGGTGCCAGTGGTAAAAAATAACATTTGGCACGAATACAAAAGTAGCGAAGAAATGGGTCCATGTTACAATATGCAAAATTGAAATTTGAAATAACAGCAACACGGTTTGCATATTTTAAAATGGGTTATCTTAATCTGATTACAGTTATTAAATACGATGAATAGTAAACTGAATGCATACGAAATGCATTTTTATTTAATAAGTCATAAAAACCTGTTCTCTGATCGTGAGCAAACTTGTATAAATTTGTAACGTGAGATGCATTTTTTCGTTTTAGGAAAAGAGGGACGGACGGAAGACCAAATGATATTGAGTTCATAAAAAAGCTTCGGATCCACCTGCACCTTAAAGAAGCTCACTTTGGTGTTTGTACGTAATTGCTGTATAGATATAGCCAATGCTCCTTATTTTGGAGCCTCCTTTCAATGTTATATGCACCATGTCATGGCTTTAATCATCATCATCGTCGTCATCCAAGCTACTTTACAATTCTAGGAAAACAATTCACGGTGGAGGTAATCGTAATAGTAAAATGTAGTTGGTGCTTACTTGCTTTTCTGTGAAAAAATGTGAAATGCTCAAAGAAAAAAATGTGAAAATTCGATAAATGTCTTTCCCGGAGGAAAGTAGAAGTGTGATAAAATAAAAGAACGAAAAAGTATTTATGTACTTCGCAGTAAAAGTTTATTTGTGAAAAGCTATAGAACTTTAAAATTATTTTAAATCGTGGTTGATTATCATTGTAAAACGGTAATGTATTCATGCTCATAAAAAATAATTGCTCTGCTTACACAAAAGAAAAAGATAATTTTAACAAGATTAGGATATATAAGTATTGTAGTGCAAACATATTTTTCTCTCTTGAGGAGTTGAGTGGAATCTTTCTTTTTCCTAGTAATTAATACATAGCTCTCGATTAAGTTAATGTTAACTACTGATTAAAACATTAGCGCAATTTCATTGTATTGTAAGGAAGTTATTTTAACTGCTGCCATTATCATTAACTACGTTATTGTTATTATTTCGCAAAAAAATTAAGCTCGCATTTTAATGCGCAAAAAAAGGACAGGCGATGTAGTATCAGCACACAAATTATTTTCATAATTACATGTCAACTCCGAGATTTTACGTGATCTATAGATGGTGCCTCTCTAGAAATTAGTATAAAATTACATTGTTAAAACCTTCGAAAAAACTACGCGTCAGTGATAATTAATGTAAAAAGATTTTTAGGGGAAGTCTGCTGAAACATTTGTATTAAGCTTGTCGTGACTTTTCACTTGTCAAATACATACGTGATAGCGTTAACATTCGAAGTATTCTGCTTCTGCACACAATTCATGCAGAAGTTATTGATCAAATTGAAAATATGTAACATACCCCATATATGCTAGTTTATTTAGGTACACATTTCTATAATTTCGCATTAACTTTTAAGGTGAAGGTAAACAATAACATGGTACAATGGTCAAGCTTTGTATTTGAATATTTAGCTTGATAATTTTAGCACCAAAATTATTTTATATCACGGTCTTTACCACTAACTTAATCAATTAATCATTCACGTGAATCATTTCACCCTGCCCCCATTTCTCCTCTCTCCAGTTTCTTTTTCCCCGTGTCATGTAAAAATGTCATATTACCACGCTCAGTTTTGACACCGGAGGCCAGGGAAATTTGCATACCCGAAATGTTCAATCAATGTTGACAGGTGGCAGGTGGTCTCTAGAAATTTTGAGTTTGTTGGTTGAGTTGAACCGCTAATTGAATTTTGTTACTAATAATTTTCTCAATTAATCTAGACTCTTGAGAAATGACAGGGTCCGAATGTGGAACATCATCAGTGAATCACGGGGACCATCAGACGTAGGAACAAGGAATCAGTTTAATGTAGATTTGCTAGACATTTTCTCATTTTAAATCTGTTGTTTTCTTTTTGTGATTTACCGTAAATGATAGTGGGTGCGTGCGAGTGCACTAATAATTTTAATAGTAATTGTACTTAAGGGCGACCAAAATCCCTTTCAAATGATGTAACTCGCGGAGAGGACAACGAGAGATTTCTAAAAACAAGAATAAAGAGTGTTTTTCCTAACCTTTAACACTCACTCGGTCGTTAACTATTCCATTTTCGCCCTTGTCTCTATTTCTCTCTGTCTGTCTCGAAGTTGATCTACTTCACAACTCTGAAAAACTCTTTCAAACATGTGGAGTTCACGACCAGGTCAGTTATTAATCCTTCACAAACAATTTTCCTCCTTTTACGAAAGAAATTTGTATAACTTTGTATCCCGGAATTTTTTTTTCAAGAAAAGAAAAGGGCAATCATTTTTTTCATACTTCACATTTATTAAATATTATAGTCATTTTTTGTTCTAAAGAATTTTTGTTTTCTCCTTCCTGAAATGATATAACCAACCTGCCTGTGAGATTTAAATGCTCCTTTTTGACTTGAGTGTTTTCTGTCACCCTTTTACCCCATTTGAAAACTACACCATTTTTTGTGTGTGCATTTCTCTGTGTCCGCATAGTTGTTAAATGTGAAGACTATTAAGTCAACACTAAAACTTACTAAATGTTTGTGTGTAACTTTTAATGTGTGTGCGTACTACTTTACAGTTGGACAAAGCTTTTCTCTGAAGCTTAGGCAGGAGGGTATAATCTTCCTCTTCTGAAGTCAATAATAATGCATGTGAATAGGTCAATGTGAAACTTCATATCATGTGAATGTTGGGGGCTAATTGTCATTGTCACTTGTGATGCGTGTTTAGTCAGGGGTCGTTATTAGCACTCAAACTGTGTGTGTGAGAGGATGCAATAATTGTCGGATGAATGATTGGATGTATGTGGTAGAGCAATGTTGGAGATTGGTGAAAGTCCGTCCGTTTAAAACATGTTCAGGCGAGTTGAACGCTAGGAAGGGTGAAAGTAAGGCAACTGACCGTTGCGTTATTGTTGTTGCATGAAATTATTTATTGGTCATGATAAGGAAAAGAAGAAGATCAAGTCTTATAAACATCACTTCATTCAAATTCCAGCTTTCAAAGTGGGAAATCTGTGTGTAGATGCTTCGCTTTATTTAACTTTGCTTACCTGTGCTTTGTTATACGTCCACATTAAAATTAAAATGTTGGTTTTTTACTTGCAAGATTAGCTAATAAAAGTACCAAGGCTTAAAGTTGTTAATTTATCCTTTTAGGGAATAAATACTTAGGATGCATGTTGATCTCAAACCGTAAATTTTTCATCGTTTAAAAAAAATGTTTTTCTGTGATCTGATTTTTCAGTAACTAAAAATGTCTGTTTGCATGATCCTTAATCAATTTTTAAATGTTCCAACCCTTGTATTTTCAGTAGTTTACTATTTAATTATTTGTAGACAAGTTATTCTAACCTGCTTTTAATATGTTTAGACTGGAGGGACAGTTACCCACAGGGGTTATCTGTTGGGGGTATTCCTCGTACAAACGCCGGACCATTCCCACATGGTCGACCGCCGTTATCCCAGTCTGAAGCTGGCCCTGGGTCATTGTCTCACCCACATATCCACCCTTCTTCATCCGGTCATAGTCACGGAAACAATCAGTCCGGAGAAGGCGGAGGTTCTGGAGGAAATACGAGCGGTGGAGGTATAAGCTCACACCAACAAAATCCGCATTCTCATCACTCTCCACATCCACTTCACGGATTGATAGGTCTCGGTAGTCCACCACATTCGGGCGGTCCATCACACCACTCATCCCTAGCGCATTTAGGTCCCTCTCAGCATCACCCTAGCAGCGGAGGAGGTGGTGGTCCCAGTTCATCACATTCACATTCATCCACTGGTCACGGTTCCCATTCGCAGAGTATATCTGCCATCCCTCCCGCCGCAATGGGAGATTTTGGGATGTCGTCAAATGCGCCGACAAGCGCAGACGCTTGTCTTTCAATTGTACACAGTTTAATGTGTCACAGACAAGGAGGAGAATCTGAAAGTTTTTCGAAGCGTGCGATTGAAAGTTTAGTGAAGAAGTTAAAGGTAATAAATAAATGATGAGTGACCAAAGCTCCATGATTTTTTAAAACACTGTTCAATTTTTGTGTATTCAGAGTATCATGTATCTCACGGTATATTATGTTCGCAGGAAAAACGTGATGAATTAGATAGTTTAATTGCTGCGATCACCACGAATGGAGCACAGCCCAGTAAATGTGTGACTATTCAAAGAACCCTTGATGGGAGACTACAGGTTCGATTCAACTTTCGTGGATTTTTTTTGCACGAATAATGATTCAGCTAAGTTCACTTATAATAATTGCTTGTTTTTAATGATTGCGCAACAGGTTGCTGGAAGGAAAGGGTTCCCCCACGTGATATACGCCCGAATTTGGCGATGGCCAGATCTTCACAAAAATGAATTAAAACATGTAAAATATTGCCAGTTTGCATTTGATTTAAAATGCGACTCTGTATGTGTCAACCCGTACCACTACGAACGGGTCGTATCCCCAGGAATCGACATCTCTGGACTTAGCCTCCAGTCGTCGAGTAACGGCAGATCGATAGACGAATACTCGGCCGGTAGCTCTGCAGCTCTTGAGATGTTAAATCAAAAAACCGCGGCAGTAACTATCAAGTCGGAGAACCCAGGTATGATCTCACCTTCCGGAGGAGCCATGCTCAGTAGTTCGGGAGGAGGTCCTTCGACTGGATCTGTGGGAATCGGACAAGTTCCAGCTCCTCAGCCCCAAACTGTACAACATCACCCACCTGCACCCACTTACAATCAAGCTGTGGGCAATCAAGTTCAGGGGATCATCTCACCGCCTGTGAACCCTCCATCTCAGCCACCATCACAACCGATTGGTCCGAGTGCAACTTTGGTGAGCTCAGGTCCAACCTCTCCAATCGACGGAGCAACCAGTACAAGTAGTACCCAGGTTTCAATTGGAAGTAATGGGAGTAGCTCTACTCAACCTCCATCCGTGTCTGGACAAACTGGTTCAAATTATTACGGCGAGGAATCAGGGGCAAATTGTTCTCAATACTCGAATTTAAATTATGACGGCATGAGTATGCCAGCCTCTACAACACAAGCACAAGCGGCAACCAGTGCTGAAGGCAACGTAAGCCAAAGTGGTTATTCTTCCTGGAATGGAAGTGGAAACAGTACAGTTAGTTATACTAACACGGGACAATCCCCCTCAAATGCCACCGAGCTTGCAAATCATCCTGGATACAGTAAGTAGGCTAGCCTATAAAAGCATATATATATCATACATATTTTGTCTGTGGCGCAAGCAAGATATATTACAATTTTTGAACGTTGTCAGGCGTGCACTCCAGACAGTTGTACCATGATGTAAACCTGAGTACATCGTCGCTGCTATCGTCCCAACCCCCACCAGAATTTTGGTGCTCGATAGCTTACTTCGAGCTGGATACACAAGTAAATATTTTTGAATTAGCCCATTCAAAGTTTTAACTTTCCTGACTGTGCGGTCATTGATTGTAATTTGACTTTTTATGGGTGTGAATGAATAGGTAGGGGAGACCTTCAAAGTTCCATCTTCCCTTCCTAGCGTGACCATAGACGGGTATGTGGATCCCTCCGGTGGAAACCGGTTTTGTCTGGGGGCGCTTAGTAATGTCCACAGAACAGAACAGAGCGAAAGAGCCAGGTATAAATTATCAAACCTACTTACACCATTGACAACTTTAACCTCGAGTTGCAAAATGACCTTCAAAATGTTTATCGTTTCGTATTAGATTGCACATTGGAAAAGGAGCGCAACTTGAGCTGAAGGGCGAAGGGGATGTATGGCTGAGATGTATGTCGGACCATAGCGTTTTCGTACAAAGCTACTATTTGGACAGAGAGGCAGGCCGAGCTCCTGGGGATGCAGTACATAAAGTGTATCCAAATGCTTACATCAAGGTTTTTGACCTGCGCCAGTGTCATCGCCAGATGCAACAACAAGCGGCAACAGCTCAGGCAGTGGTAAGACCTTTGTGTCAAAAAAAACCATGCAAGACCTCGGCATTCTTCTCGCAGATAGTGATGTAGATAAATGTAACGTTTTATCAATTGCAGGCAGCAGCACAAGCAGCCGCCGTAGCTGGTCACATTCCAGGTAAGCTAATTTGAAGATCACTAATTTTTAAGTATTAATTGGTAAATCTTCTACATCTACGGACTTTGTAATTTCAACAGGGCCCCACGCAGTGGGCGGTATAGCACCTGGAATCGCCATAAGTCTCAGTGCTGCCGCAGGAATTGGTGTAGATGATCTTCGACGGTTATGTATTCTGCGCCTGAGTTTTGTCAAGGGTTGGGGACCTGATTACCCTCGTCAATCAATAAAAGAAACTCCATGTTGGATCGAGGTATGTTGTCGTAATAATTCCATCTAACTTCCAAAATGCTCTCAAATATGAATACACAAATTTTTAATGCCTTCCTTCATTCTCAGGTCCATTTACATCGAGCACTCCAGCTCCTAGATGAAGTGCTTCATACGATGCCTATAGATGGTCCCAGAACTCTGGAGTAAGAAATACCTTGTTCTCCTCCGTCTCTAACGAAGAATAAAGAGACGCTTTTTGCGATCTTAATTTTAAGTGATACATATGTAACTTTATAGTTTTTTGTCATAATAATCAGAATCGATAATTTTTTATGCCTGTAAAAGTGTATCATTTCGTTTTCGTAACCTTTTCTGCCACAAAACAACGAAAAGTTGAAAGTGAACGTGAAACTAAACCTACGGCGGGTCAAAATCTTGAATAGGTACATACTTTCAGTTCACGCTCGCATAATTAAATTTATTTAGTGGTTGAGAAAAAGAAGTCTTTACACATTATGACCAATGAATGAATTAGAATAATGTATTATTGTCGATGTTTTGTTTCATTTTGTATTGTCTGTTGAAATAAAACTTTATTTGGATCAGTTACTTGCCCTAATCTAGCGTGTAAACTATCAACGTCACAAAAGTCTTAAAATATTCATCGAACCACCTATAGAATTAACATTCGTCAAACATTCTCACCCCAGCTAATTTGCCTGCTTCTATAATCTCGACTCCGAGGTCTAGGTTCTCTTCTGTCTGTTGACACTGTTGAATCTGCTCCAGCGCCAGCTTGATCCTGCACCGGAAACACCCTACGTTTCAATTTGAGCCACAGCCAAATTACAACGACTACGGACATCATCAATAATACCAGGAGTACTCCAATTATTATCACGAGTTTATCCTGTCTTCCAAAGTTATTGTCTTTACTTCCATGAACAACTTCTTCATGAATGTGCTTATCATTAATAACTGAAAAGCGGCCATCACCTTGACTTGAATCTTGAGAATGCGAGCATAGGATTATATGGCCGTTGTAGCATCCAATTAGGGAATGTGAACAAGACTGACACGCACCCAAACATACTATCCTGTCGTTCTCAGAGATTGGACCTGTGTTACAGTCGTAGTTTAAAGCACGCAGAGGGGATTCCTTTGTCTCTACCGGGGTCGGTAAGTGGTCAGGCTCGTGACAGTAGTCTTCACACGACATTGACATGATAACAGCACCTTTCCTTGATTAGTAACTTCTCCATTTTGACCTACTACACAGACCTGAATATAAACTCAAAAAATCACAAATCCTCTCGTCAGCCATTCATTAAGACCAAAATAATCCTGGAGAGGGCAAGTCACTGAATGTTGACATATTTGAAGAAAGATTTAAATCTTGCATAGAAATTAAAAATCATTTGTTATTAATCAAAAAAAGTCATAATATAATGTTACGTATCAATAACTACAACTACGCTGCCGGCCGCTACGCTGTCGCTACTATATGTAAAGACTAGAGAGTTGAGCAAAGAAAACAAAGGTAAAAGGCGTAGGCAAAGCTGACATCTATGAGCTGACTCGTGAAAATGAGCGGAGCAAATAACACTTGGTCAGTGCTGCTGCCTACGACACCGCACCAAAATCAAGTTCTCCTCATGCACGCCGTTCTTTGCTCACTTAGCTTTGAGTGCTGCTGAAGCAGAGCTTTTCATTCCGTCTTTTCTTCAACTCAATCCATTCTTGCATTCCTGTGAAAGCAAATCAACAACCGGTTAAGGTTGATTAATTGATTTTTGTGTAAAACCTTTTAATAAAGAAGGATTTAAAACTTCATTAAAAATGGAAGGATCTTCAGTATCTCTCCAACTGCGAGGAACACTCAGAGGGCACAGCGACTGGGTCACCCAAATCGCTACGAACCCTAAGGATGAGAACATCTTGTTGTCGGCTTCCAGAGGTAAATTATTTTTTAAATATTATTTTAGTTTTGGTTTTAATTAGGAAATGACTTGAATGTGATGAAAAATCTCGTTCGGTTGATAATCATGAAAAAAACTTTATGCGGATATGGGACTGATCAAGTCGTTATTAAATTTTAGAAAAATGCCTCTAGGTTAAAATGGGTGTTTTAATTTTTAATTTGAACTTGCGTCTTTCTTTTTAGATCGTACTTTGATTGTTTGGAAGCTGACCCGTAATGAAGCTAACTTTGGAATGCCAGCGAAGCGTCTTTACGGACACTCTCACTTCGTTTCTGATGTCGTCTTATCTTCGGATGGCAACTTTGCGTTGTCTGGATCGTGGGACAAGACTCTTCGTCTTTGGGACTTGAGCGCTGGAAAGTCAACTCGTCGATTTGAAGATCACACTAAGGTTCTTTCTCACTCCCAAGTCGTCTTTTAAAAACATGTAACTTCTGAGCCATTTCGGAGTATTTGACTCATGGCATCTTTGAATCAGGGATGAGAAAAGAACTGTGCAAGATTTTTTGTAACTTTTTTTTGTAACTCTTGACACAAGTACCGAGGTGAGCCAGCAATGGGTCACTCGAGGTAGGTCACATATTCATCACGCACGGCGAACAAACAATCCAATCTTAATTTCGACGTGTCGTATGCTTAAACCTGCTGATACGGTAACACGGCATTGGAACTTCCTTGCCGATCATGCATTTATTTTTCTCCTTCAAAACTTTAATTGTGGCTCAGGTTCCAAGATAGTATTTTTCTTGGGCCATAAAGTAATTAAGAACGTAATAATCAAATAACATTGTTTGATATTTTAGGATGTGTTGAGCGTTGCTTTCTCTGCTGATAACCGTCAAATCGTGTCTGGCTCCCGAGATCACACCATCAAGCTATGGAACACCCTTGCCCAATGCAAGTTCACCATTCAAGAGGACGGACATTCTGACTGGGTTTCCTGCGTGAGATTCTCTCCCAACATTGCTCAGCCAATTATTGTCTCTTGTGGATGGGACAAGTCTGTCAAGGTAAATTTTATTTCTATGATGATTATCCAGTCTTAATAAACATGCACATGATTAGACCTCGTTTAGCCTTCTCAATGACTGAGTGAGGGTCGGAATTGTGCAAAATAGACGTTTTTCGTCATCTTTTTTAAAAAATCCTCTCATATTTCATTTAAGGATGCTTTGATGATGATCAACTACATTCAATTTCTAACTGAATCCCGTTCCCCCAATGATATGACATGAGTAAATTGAAATGATTTTGAATTTGTCTTTCTACTTAGGTTTGGAATCTTGCCAACTGCAAGCTGAAGGCAACTCATGATAAGCACACTGGATACTTGAACACCGTCACTGTTTCCCCAGATGGATCCCTTTGTGCATCCGGCGGTAAGGACGCCAAGGCTATGCTGTGGGATCTTCATGATGAAAAGCATCTCTACACCTTAGATCACAATGACATTATCAATGCTCTGTGCTTCTCTCCGAACCGGTACTGGTTGTGTGCTGCTACTGGACCTTCCATCAAAATCTGGGTAAGCTTTTTAGTTTTCAATTACATAGTCGTTGGTAATTGAGAAATTTTAAATTTAAAAAATGCACCAATTTTAATTTAATTATAATAATGTCGTTTTTTTGTTGCAGGATTTGGAAACCAAGAACATGGTCGATGAACTTAAGCCAGAAGTAGTCTCTCCAAATTCCAAGAACGTTCAGCCTGATTGCTTGTCATTGGCGTGGTCTAACGATGGTCAAACCTTGTATGCTGGATATACCGATAACAATATTCGAGCATGGCAAGTGTCACAGACTGTCAGTAGAGTTGCGGCGTAAAGTATTTCCACTGACAATTAATTAATAATTTTGAATAAATGGAAATAAAATACGAAACCTAATTAAGATCTATTGTTTGTTATTTTAGTTAAATAAATTTTATTTAATGAACCTCATCTCATAATTTAATGCCCTGATGCTAATGTTTTAAATTCATAATGCATAGCCCCTGATATATTCGATAATTTGTTGATGCAGTTCATAACGGCAATATGAATAACAATCATCATATATAACTGCTAATTGCTATTACGGTCCACCTCTCTCGAGTCTCCTACACCTGTGTTTTAATACTTATAACAGACAGACAACATCGCTTCGCAAGCTTTAGCTTCATAATAATTTAATCCTCAAACTGAACAACATGAATGAGAAAAATAAAAGAATGAAGAAGAAGTGAAGATATGCTCAGTGTCAGTAAAAACCGTCGAATAAAACATCTTATGCATATTTAAGTTCATGTCCCGGGGTTTTTTGTCATTTATTTTCAAACGTTTACAAGCAACTGCTTATAATTTAAAAAAACATGAATATCAGTTTAATTTGCTATTATTTTCGTATTTTAAGATGTTAAATCAATAGTCAGGAATGAACATTTTATGTAGGAGTATGTTAAAAACCAATTCTAGCCCTTTAGATGAATAACTTAAAGTTGACATTTTCACGCCATGTTTTAAGATGGAATCCGTAAAATTAAAGAACTCTAATTAACTCCAAATATAATAATAATAATCAATCAGGTTAAAACGCTTAACTATCCTCATCCTCGATCTTGGGAGCCAAGTAGTAACGAATATATCCGTAATCGTTGTCTGACGTTGCGACCTTAAATTCAACTACAAGTGGAACATCCGGTGACATCGACAAAGTGACCTTATCTGACAACCCAGCTGCCTTCGCGAAAGAGTTTAGGTACCTTTAAATGAAAATTAACTAATTAATGACTGAATGCTGACATTATTATTGTGTAAAATAAAATATGATAGGAAGCAAACCTTGAGGCAAAGGTCAGGGTTACTGGCTCCGATAAGTCAATGGAAATGCTATTTTCGTCAGAGTCTGCACTGCTACTCTGGGCTAGTTTGATATTGCCGGTACCAATGTCTCCGGTTGAGGAGAACTGGACACCTTGCTTGTTGCATGCGATAGCGATGGACTCGCCAAACTGAGAAAGGTCACGAACGATTCTGGCAAAATCATTTGAGGGCATCTTGATGACGCAAGCATAATCCGTTTCCTAGTCAATTGACATGAACAATATTTTGAGATTGTAAAGAACATTAAATCAGCATTGCTCCCATGAGAACATTTAACCAAAAACTTACGGGGATTCCCAAATGCTCCTGATCCAGATTCATGAGCTTCATATCAAAATCGGAGACTCTTTCACCATTCTTCGACTCGAACACAAAGGTAACTACGTCAGCCTCATCTTGCGCCTTGATGGTGACCACATCATCGTTGTTCGAACACTTCAGAATCTTAACTAACGAAGCTAGATTCATCCCCATGGACAAACTACGATCGCATCTGTAGTTTTCGAATCCCTCAGATCTCAAGTTCAAACTGACCAAGGAAACGTGGCTGTTGTCCATAGCCTGCAGCTGAATCCCTGCCTCGGAGCCTAAACAAAATCATTATTTTAATGGGGCACTTCACTTCGTTGTATAAGAATCATTAAAGTTCAAGATTAAGTAAAAGATTCATCTTCATAACCATTTTAACGTACAATCAAAACTGGCTTCATTGAGGAGATCCTTGATTGCCTCCAACACCTTCTTCAGGATACCACCTTCAGCAAGACGTGCTTCAAACATTGTGATAAGAAAATCGTCGAAAACTAATAGAACCTGACAATAAAAACAATAATAAACAAACAAGCTCAATTACAAAATTGATATAAAACTGAAAAAGAGTGATTATTAGTTGCAGTCTCATTGTAAAGTGTATTTACTTACCTTAAAGAAGTTGTCGTTAGACGAATGTTTTTATTATTTGAATTTATTTTGTTTTATCACCACTTTTAATTCTTAACTGATCAACCAACGCAACAGCGACCAAACCGAGCTGAACGAGTAGTGAAGTGATGAATGACTGGAATAAAAGGAAGTGGGAGCGAAACTGGCGACCCTTTGTTGACCAAATCTTTTGTTAGTTTCGCACTTTAAAAACATGTATGCATGGACAATTGTATGTATTCCACTAGGAGCAAGAACTAAGAACTAAAGGCAAAATAAAATCGACAAAGCAAAAGTGTTCAACGTTTTGCCGCTCAAAGCAAACCTCTTAATATTCCAATACCTCATACATGTTATTCTTTGCTCTTTGGTATGTTGCATGCATGTTGGTTCCAGAGGTTATGCTTTGCTTAGCTTTGTTCTTGTTTCATGAAATAAAAAGGGAGAAATCCCGAACCCGCTATGATTGAGATTGGCTGAAAAGGAAAGATGTAGGGAAAGTCCTCGAAATTTGAACCAGAGAATAAAACTGTTTACAAAATTTTTACTCCTTTCCCCAAAGATACTTTTAAGAGGAAGTGAAAGACATGAAAATCGACCAACTTTCAGCTGTAAAAGTGTAGCTGAAAGTTAAAAGTAAAGTATCTTTACTGCACGATTCAGTTGACATTGACAGTTTAACTATAATCTCATTTTATTAAGTGGCGAAAGTGATATTTTGGTTTGCTCCTGTGCGTTTGTTTGATAGATTTAATCTAATCCACTGGACACGTGGGTGAACATATTCGTATTAGTACATGTTAGTTAGCACTTTTCTTTTTTAGACTCCAATTCCCAGGGCTCACTGACATCGAAATAACTTTCTTTTTCATTACAGTTCATCCAAGTTTTGGGTTCCGGCATCCATCCTTTTGTAAATGGTCCTCTCACTTCACTTATCGCCATAGCTACGGACTGTAACCAGCTCTTGGAGACAAAATGAGCTCGTGGATAACTAATGGATTGAAAACGTTACGGATCCGAGTGAACAACGCCGTAGGATCCGTTACGCAGCAGAGGTCACCACCGTTCGTAATTCTCCGTTTGCCAAACTTTTCCGTGTTCCCAGTCTATCGTGTTATGCACTTGTAGCATTGTCGATACTCTATGCTTTTGTTATGATTTTAATGAGCTTCTCTATTCTGCGGATGCATGTTAGACTTTCTTTTCATTTATGAAAAATCACATTAGGTCTTAATTCACGGATCAGTTTGAGCGTATTAATATGTTTCAAATGCCAACTTTTTAAATTTATCTATCTGTAGACACTTTGGGGCTCAAGTGAAGGAACTGCGGGTTCCTGAGAAGCCTAAAAAACCATTAACGCCATATTTTCGCTATCTGGGGCAAGTCCGAAGCCAGGTGCAGAAAGAAAATCCTAGTCTAAAGGCAACAGGTATTTAAAATTGATTACAAATCGCTTTATTTAAGACATGACTCTTTCTTATTGCATTGTGGATTAAGGTAAGTAAAACAATGATAAGGATTCGTACGGTCCAAAATAAATGCCCACTCTATTATTGAGAAAATCAGAGGACTTGGCATCGTAAATACTAAATTAACGTCATCTTTACGGTCCGAAGTTAGTCGGGTTCCTTCAAGTTTCGTAAAATGATTTAAATAAAGGGGGGTCATGAGGGCAAACCGGATAAAAAAAGGATGATTTTGAGTGAGAACAACTTATTCTTGTAAATGAAAG